>JAGKTI010028391.1:0-12960 GCA_018397915.1 Birgus latro | reverse complement strand
TCATGCTTGATCAACAAACATCACATTCTTCTTTCAACACAGACTCTCAAGCTTACCATTGACCTCTATCATTCTACGTAGAATTCCAGAACAAATCTTGCTAACAAACCACAGTCAGTTAACTTCCTACAACGTTCCTTGAACAGACAGACAAGCAGAGACAGCCAGACAGACAGACAAAATCTTAAAAGTGATAGATATGCATAAAAATCCTTAAAACCAAGAAATGTTTGACAGACATTCTCGAGAAAAGGACGAGAGAAAAGGGAAGACATATTCTTCGAAAAAAAAAAATTTACACAGACATAAAAAGAGGCAAAATGTCAACTCAGTACAACAGAAGTAAAATAGTACGATGTCACTTAAATAATCGTACACAGTATCACACTTTCACATCCTGTCGCTCTCAGCTCAAATGAATCCATCAATATCCAGTAACCAAATGCTGAGGGAGGACTGAGACGAGCCAAGATGGACAAAGATGTAACTTTAGATAGAACTTTAGATGAGCAGAGACATAACTTCCAGTGAGTAGAGAAGTAACTTATTCAATGAGCTGACCCATAACTATCGACGAACAGAGACATGAACTTCAACAGACTTACTTTCAACGAGTAGAGACAACTTTCAACGAGAGACTTAACTTTTGATGAACTGAGTCGTAAGTTTTAACCAATATAGACGTAAGTAAGGATGAACATAGACGCAGCAGTAGACGAGCTGAACCGTATATTTTGGATGAGCACAGTCTTACCTTAGAACGAAAAGAAACCTAACTTTCGACAAGGTAAGTGATCCTAGGCACTCAGCCGACGAGGAATTATTCAGATCGGCATGAGGAATTTTATGCATAGAGGAGTCATAATTCCGGAGGCGGCCAGCGAGATGGATCAGCGTAGTGTGGGGCGACTGATAGGAGGAAGGCTTTACGAGGACAGGATATGGCTGGGAGGATGGGTTGTTTGGGGGACGAGAAGAGCTAGAGGAAGGGCATGATGATGGATAAGAGGAATAGGAAGACTGATAGACTGGTGAAGAAGAGGAATAGGAGGATGGATTGATTCATAAATAAAACGACATAAAGGGTGGATGTGTTGATGGATAAGAGGAATAGGAAGTTAATAAATTGATGAATATGAGGAAAAGGAGGATGGACTAACTCATAAATAAAAAGAAAAGATGGGTGGATATGTTGATGGATAGGAACAGGATAATAGAGAGGGTGATGGGTAACAGGAACTGCATGTCGATCAATAGGAATAGACTATCGGATATGATGAATTAGAGGAAAAGGAGGATGAAAAAGTAGATAGTCAAGGGGAACAGGTAACTGAATAGGCTAATAGACAGGACGAATTGGAAGATGAATAGGGTGATGGATAAGAGGAATACCAGTATGGATAAGATGATAAGATGATTTGTCTGTGGCCACCCCATGCGGGATTAAGGCGTCTGGCAATAGATAGATCCTGGTGGTATCTTTGCGGCGAGTCCGGTCTTGCAGCCCCCTGGCCCCACACCTATCCATTCACCTGTACTTTCTGTTTTTTTGCATTAAGAGTGTTAGTAGCTTGACTGTTTGAGTGAATGAATTTACTTGATTAACCCGTCATGTCCCGACCAATTTCCAACCTACAATACCCCAAAATCCTGAGCATTTTTGGGAAAAAAAAATTTATTGACTCAAACCTTCGCTTTTGGTGAGACACATCGAAAATTCATAGAGAAATCGCGATCCTGTGCTTAAAAATGTTGGTACAGGTGTCATGCAACCTTACCACCTGGCTAAAGAAAACGAACTATGGGAGGGTTAACTAATTCAAGCCACTTTCAATTACGTATTTATTTATGTATTTGGTACGAATTTATGTGTAGTAACAGACTATATTTGTTTTCACACATTTATATAGGCAATAGAAGCATTGTTCAGTCACCAAACACATCCACATATGGCACCTTCCTTTATGACATTACCACCTCATCACTTCTGTTTCTTTCTTGCTCTAGCTTCTTTATTTCTTTGTCCTCCACCTCAGGAATCACTTTCACCATGAATTTCGTCATTGGAGAGATCATGGGGCAACATACCTTTACTGGTGCTTAATGCTGACAGGTGAATTGCCCAGTGTGGGGGGAGGGGGGGTTAGGTGGGGCCAGGCAGTATCCCCGCTTGACAGCAGGTTGAGGAAGGTCTCCCACATATGCCTACCAAAAATCACCAATGAAACTTGAAAATTGTGCAAATTATGACCCTTGCAATTGCACAACGTACCCTTACGTCGATGGGTGTAGCTGTGACAAAACATCGCGACGTACCCATACCCATACGTCGATGGGATTCCTCCGGTTAAGTTTCCTCGTAACATGAGCATTTATTCTGCTGTAATTAACAAATTCTAAGCTTTTTCTATTGAGCTCAATTAAATGTAAAAATCGTGTTTCTTTTCTCCATCTTGTTCCCAGTTTGCACAAACTTTTCTTGATAGTAATCATGACTGGCAGTTAAGCCAAGTCTTTCGTATTAATTCAAAATAAAACCGTTTGCGCAAGCTCGGAGATGCTAAAGCAAGAGCTTGTTTAGTATTGCTAAGTTCCACGGTTAATTTTAACTGTCAGGGGGCAAGGGTCATTTTTTTCTCTCAGAGCCCGACAGTACTAATAATTTGGCATTCGTGAGTGGTTATTCCCAGCTGAGTACTGTTTGATGAGAAAGTTTATAAATCTCTCATTTTCTGAGATTAGCGACGTAAGCCAGAATAATGAATAAATTTACTACTTTAATAAGTCGATCCCCCTCGTGCCAGTGGCATCTTCGTTTCCCTCCATTATAAGTGGCGACTGATCTCCTTTTCCCCCATGACAATGAACATATAAAAACCCAGAAAGGCAAGCATACAGGAACAGACATTCAGATACAGATGTTTAAAATTTACATAAAAAACGGTTTTCACTCATCTTCATACTTCTAGTGATAATCCGTATTTCACCCACGCTATTAATTCGTTCAAAAACATTCCTGCAGAATCTCAACCCTTCCAAACAGTCAGGCAAAAAAAAAAAATGAATAAAGTATTTTGTTCTTGCTTCGATAAGGAGCACCAGCAGCAAGGATGTGGGAGGAGTGGGGAAAGATAAGAGTGTGCGAAGAGGGAAGAAGGGAAGTGAGGGAGGAGAGGCAGGGAAGAGAATATGAGGGAGATATGGGAGAGAAGCAAGTGTAAGGGAGAAGGTGGAGGGAAAGAAGTATGAGGGAGGAGAGGGAGGGAAGCAAGTATGAGGAGGGAGGGAATGGAAGGGAAACGTGAAGGAAGGGGAGGGAGGGAAATGTGAGAGAGGAGGAAAAGAGAAGGAAGTGTGATGTAGGAGGGAATAAGAAGGAAGTGTGAGGATGTGGGAGGGAAATGTGAGCGAGGCATGAAAGAGAGGAAGAAATGAGAGGAAAAGTAGTACCGTGCAAGGAATGTGAAAAGGGAGGAAAGGAAAGGATATGGGGAATAAAGATCAAACGCGAGGAGAAGAGAGAGAGAGAGAGAGAGAGAGAGAGAGAGAGATTGTATGTGTGGAAACTAATCGAGAAGGAAGAAGGAGAGAGATAAGAAATTGAGGAAGGTCAGAGTGTTGNGAGGCATGAAAGAGAGGAAGAAATGAGAGGAAAAGTAGTACCGTGCAAGGAATGTGAAAAGGGAGGAAAGGAAAGGATATGGGGAATAAAGATCAAACGCGAGGAGAAGAGAGAGAGAGAGAGAGAGAGAGAGAGAGAGAGATTGTATGTGTGGAAACTAATCGAGAAGGAAGAAGGAGAGAGATAAGAAATTGAGGAAGGTCAGAGTGTTGGGGACGAACATGATAGTGAGAAAATGTGGTGACAATGATGTGACAGTGAAAGAGGAAGTTGGGACGTGAAAGTGAGAGGTGTCTATGTGGTGAATATGATACATGAGAACGAACTAGGTGAATATGAGAAGTAAGAGTGACGGAGCTGAATATAAGAGGTGAAAGTGAAGGAAATCAATGTGAGAAGTGAGTAACACAGGAATATGAGAGGTGAGAGTGAGGGAGGTGACTGTGACAGGTGAGTGAGGGAAGTCATTGTGAAAGATGAGGGTGAAAGAAGGGAATGTGAAATGTGAAAGAGAGCGAGGTGACTAAGAGATTTGAAAGATAAATAAGAGAGGTGAAAGAAGCAGGTGAATATAAGAGCTGAGAGTGAAAAGTAGCCGAGAGGTGAAAATACGTGAAATCGGAGTGGAGTGGGTGTGAGGAAGGTGTGTGAGATGGAAATGAGATGAATTTGAAACTGGGGAGAACATAATGAAAGTGGAGATTCCCGGTGTGTGGTGAAAGCTATGTAAATGATGTGAGGGTGAGATGAGAATGAGGCAAACGTGAGGTAAGGGTAAGTGAAATGAATAAAAGTACTGTGGGGGTGAGGAAAACTTAAGGGAGGTGAGTGAGGTGAAAGTAACTGTGTGTAAAATGAGAACGAGGTGAAAGTGAAGTGAAAGTGAAATAAAAGTGAAGCCGGAGAAAGGTGGGGGAGTAAAAGTAAATTGAAAGTGGGGCACTAGTGAAATGGGAGTGAGGTGAGAGTGATATGAGGAAAGTGGCGTGAGGAGGAAGTGAAAGCGAGATAAGAATGAGGTGAGTGATGTGATAATGAAGCGTAAATGAGGCCAGGATGGAGTGGAAATGAGGTGAGGGTAGTGAAAGTAAGGTGTAAGGTAATGTGAAAGGATGTGAGGGTAAAATGAATATGAGGTATGGTGCAATGAGGTAAAGCTGAGATGAAAGTGACGTGAGGATGAAGTGAAGAAGTGATGGTGAAGTGAAAGTACTGTAAGATGAGGAGAGGGTGGAATGAGCCGAGAGTAATGAAAGTGAAGTAAACTGTAGCGATGTGACGGTAAAATTATAGTGGGATGTATTGAAATGATGTTGGGACAAAGGGAAATTATTGCGGTGATGTGAACTGAGGTAATTATTGTGGTGAAGTGAGGTGCAAGTTAGATGAAATAAAGTGAGGTGAAGGTTAAGTGAAACTGGGATGAAGTGAAAGTGAAGTCAGTTGAGGAGAGGGTGAATTGAAAATGAGATGAGCGTGAAGTGAAAGTGAGGTGTGGTGCGAGGAGAGGAGATGGTGTCCCCTGAGAGCGGCAGAGCTAAAACTTGTTATCTGTGAGGGAGTGGGCGGGTGATAACGCTACCACCGAGGGACGATACCCGCCTTCCCTAACACCAAACCCAGTTCATCTCAGCCAGAACTAAACCCAAACTAAACCCTATCCATCCCATCCTATTCCAACACAACTCAAACTTAACCCAGCCTAATCCATTATCACCTTAAGCTAAACCCAGGCAACTAAACCCAAACCAGACCCAATCAAGCCCCTCCTAACCCAACCCAATTCGAATAAAACCAAAGCCAAAGCAAGCTTTGTTCAACTCATCCTAATCTCCTAATCTAAACCAAACTGAAACGAAACCCAACTCAAACTAAACCCGACGTAACTCATCCTTATCCTACTCATTTGAAGTAAAATCCAGTCCATCCCGACTCAACACAAAACTAAATCTTACCCGACTCATCCTAACTAACCCAACCCAACCTATCTCTATTCATTCCTATCCCAGCTAAATTCAGCCTTGGACAGAAGTAAGCTCAACTTAGCTCTGTCCAACCCATCTTAGCTCAAACATGTTCCAGCATCACCCAACCCAAACCAAACCCAGTCCAGGTCATTCAAACCCATCCCAACCGCTTCCAGCCAAATGGAACCTATCTTACCATAAATCAGTCCAGCCCAACCCACTCCATTATAGCCCACATCAACCGGTTTCAAGTTATAGCCCTCTGATAATCCGTGACCTTGATTTTGACCTTTCAAAGTCACTCGATTGCCTCTAAAATTTAATCACTTTCTTTTGAGACCAGTCCCCACATATTCTGAAAGTTTCATGTAATTTCACTCAGCCGTTTTTCCGTAATGTTGCTAAAAGACAAAGAAACAAACAAAGAAGGTCGACAAAAAACAAAACCGGTAAAAAAATATTGGAAGGGGATATCACTACATGGGAGAGAAGGAGGAAAAGGGGGTTAGTATGAGTAAGACCAGATGACGGACATGAGAAAAAAAAAAAAAAAAAAAAAAAAAAGCAAGATGGACTGAGTGATTTAATTCGTAGATTTGTTGGGAATGGATGGAACACGGAGACATCCAATGGTCGAAGTAAGGAGGAACAGTGAGGCCTTCATGCTGCAGTGGTCTTTTCAGGCTGATGTTGAAATAGAGAGAGAGGGGGGGTGGGGAAGAGGGAGAGAGAGCAAGAGAGAGAGAGTTCTGGGGGAATCTGTCTTGGTTGACGAAAAGAGAAATAAAATCAACGAAGCAGCAAAATCAGCATAAACAGGTGGCACAAGAGGGGGAAGACGTAAATAAATGGAAATGAGATAAGAGGAGTGAAGGAAGGTGGAAAGAGGGATTCAGGAGGACAGCATAAATGAGCACAAAGTAAACTCAGATACGGGAGAAGACTGGAGAGAGGAGGAGGAGGAGAAGGGAGGAAGGGAAAGATGACATTAAACGAAAAACCTTCTCTTCATCGTTTTACACGTAAACCCAATCAAAAAATGTAAAGACGAACGGGTAGAACACAACACCGTATAGTCAGAGAGAGAGAGAGAGAGAGAGAGAGAGAGAGAGAGATTTAAAGGAATGACAAGAAAAATAGCAATAAATATCTCGTACTTTTTTTGTAAGCACCTAATTACCGCACAAAAAAGAGTAGATAGAAGCAAGGAACACGAATGACAAAAGAGAGGGAGGTGAAGGTACAGAAAGATATGAAAACAATTCTTCTCTCGTTCTCTCCTGCACACATGAGCAGTAGGCACACACACACACACACACACACACACAACACAAAACAAACAAAACAGCCCTCTCGGAGCGCATTCCTCCGCCAACACCCATACCAAACAATAGAGATCACTGAAAATTTAATCAGCTCTTCCTGGCCCATGAATCACATTTCCACTTCACTGAAATCCATCAATATAGTTTTATATAACTATGGATAAAGAAAGAAATAGACAAACAGGGGTGAATACATAGCCTCGTCTAAATTCGTTGGCGGAGCTACTGAAAAGGAAAAAAAGCAATGAATATAACCTGAAGAATAAGAGAAGACGTAGATAGGGAGCCAGGAAGAAAAAAAAAAGTCTGCCCTTGTTTTATACCATCATAAGGGACGCACAGCACAAAGAGAATACTAACGAAAATACCTTAAACACAGAATAACTAAATCGTGTGAGAAGAAAACAAAGGAAGAAAATTTATATCATCTTTTAATTGTAAAAAAAAAAAAAAAAAAAGAGAAAGAGAGAGAATGCATGAAAATGAGTCGGAATGAAGAAAGGAACATAGCCAAGAAATGACAAGTGAGAAGTAGATGGGTTTGGAGGAAAAACGAAAAACATTCCCTCTCTTGGTCACATGTTTATGAAACAGAAAAAAAAAAAAAGATGACAACACACAGCAGCAGAAGATAACCAAGGAACGCAAGTTCCAAAAGTCGACGGAGAGTGGTAAGAAGATGGGGGAAATAGAATTGAAAAAAAAAAAATCACGAGAAGTGAAAAATAAAAAGTAAACAAAGAGCAAGTGATAGATAAAATTTTAAAAAAATAAGTAATGGAAATACCTCATCCCTCTTTTCCTGTTGTAGATATTATATAAATACGAAAAACTGCAAAAAGGAAAAGAAAAAAACGAGTAGAGGCAAGGTATTAATGAAAGACTTATGGAAAGAGAAAGACACCTTGCCATCCTTTCTTGTAGTTTCTTTTCTATAAAGACAGAAATAGAGAACACATATATTCTATCTCTGCATCCCTTTTTTTTTATTAAACACACCCTTTCTGTCCTCTTCCTTCCTCCTTTCGCACTCATCCCTCACTCCACAATCTTCGTAGCATTTTCTCTTCCCTCCCACTCTCCTTAACTTTCCTCCTTTCATTGTTCCCCTCTCCCATGTTCTTCCCTCATTATCTTTTTTTTCCTCCCTCATCAGTCCCTCTGCCTTCTTTCTCATCCCTCCTTCCACGTCCTCTAGCTCAACAAAAGAACTATGTTTTTTCCTCGCCCGTTTTCAGTTATTGCCAAAAATTGCCAAACGTGCGAGTATTTGTGCCTGATTTTCCAAAAGGTTGCGTTATCTCCCAGTATTACACAACCAGCCGGGATTACAGGTATAACACTTTTGCCACCGGGTCTAGCGGTATTCAAGTTTATAGGAGGCTGCACTTTGATCACTGGGGGTTTGACGATGTTTGGCCCTCCAGATGCTTTCTCTGATATTTTGGTGAGATTCTAGGAATTTTGTCAGCATTTTTTCAGATTTTTAAAGAAATATTGCTAATAATTTTCGAAATTTTGGTGACAGGATTATATAAACGATACTCAGGTTTATATGGCGCCAGAAATGGATCCCTAATAGTATGGAACTGAGATTTTTTGGGTCGATACTTCTTAGAATTTAACAATATTTTTGGAATATTCAATATATTTACCATTAACTCAGAGGGACTATATAGATTTTAACAGTATTTCATTGGCATTTAAGTCCATGGTGCTACATTTCAATTGCTTATGGTGTGCGAATGATCGATATTCTAGATTTCAGTTATTAGAGGAATATGTCTGAGATTTGATTAGTAAATAACCATGATTCACGATTATAGAGCGTTATTTCTTGATCGCTGTCGAATGACACTGATTTTAATGGAATTTGGCCATTTTGATGATCTCCAAGAAATTTTACCAAAGGCAAGTTATATTTAGACATTTATTTCCAACACCTTGTTGAAAATAAAGAGGCCTTGCCAATGTTACTGGGATATTTAAAAGATGTTGCTGATATTCTTTAAATTTTATAATTGTTTTGAGTACGTTATACAGTTTTCATCATTTTATGCAGTAGCTAATAAAGTATGTATGTCACTACTTTTATCTTGCTAAATGTATACCATAAACATGTGATCTAGGATAACTGTTGATATTTCTTGAACATTCTAAATGTTAAATGTTCTTGTGGTGATCGAGGGATTTGGTTAGTAATTTTGGGAACTTTCACAAATTTTATCAACATCTTGTGAATAAGCTGAAGGTGTTAGCATTACTTTTGTGATAATCATGATTATCAATAAAGGAATGCTAACATCTTCACCAAAATATCAAGGAAGTCTCTGGAAAGCCACACAGTGTCAAACCTTCAGGAATCAAAATGCAGTCCCCTATAAACCTGAATCCCGCTGGACCCGGTGGCAAAAACGTTAAACCTGTAGCCCTGGCCGAGGTTGTAAACTTGGAGGCAACGTAACATTTTTTAAAACAGGCGCAAATACTCGCAAGTTTGGCAATTTTTGGCAGTAAATGAAAGCGTGTGAGGAAAAGCCAAAGTTCTTCTGTTGAGTTTGAAGTCGTGGAAGGAGGGAGGAGAAACGGAGTAGAGGGTCTGAAGAGGGATGAAAGAGAGGGAGGGAAACACACAGGGAAAGAGAACGATGGAAAGAGGAAAGATAAGAAGAGTAAGAGGGAACAGAAAATGGGACGAAGGTTGTGGAGTGAAGAACGAGTGCGAGGGAGGGGGAAAGAGAAGGGAAAGGGTGTGTATAGGAAGAAACAAATGGAGAGATAGAAGAAAAAAATATAAAGAGGGACTTTGAAGGCTTAAAGGAAGGGCGAGAGGAAAAGGGAAGATTGGAATTGTGGAGGGATAAAGAGGGAATTTATGAAATGCAGAGGAAGAAAAGAGGGGGTGACGGGAACCGTGGAGGGAGGGAAAAGGGAAGAAAAGGGAAGAAGGGGAACTGTATTAACAGAGAGAGAGAGGAGGGGAGTGTGGAGGGAGAAAAGAGAGTGGGAAAAAGAATGTTGAGGGAGGAAAACAGTGGTGTCCCCATGGTCGAAAACATTATTGTTGAACACGGCAAAGAGCAGACGTTGGATGGAAAGCTTACAGCACTTTTGCACTGCTTTCACTGCTTCCTGTTTACGGTCGCTCAGCCAGTTATAAGTGAAATGTAAGGCTTTCAGGTACGCTGGTGAGACCTGCACCGAAATTATTAGTCCATTGTTACGTTGTGCGCCTTAGCAATACATGGATAAGGGCACAACGTTTTCAGTTTATAATCTTTGATTGTAATAAAAGTAAACAAGAAAGAAAAACTTATTTCGTGAATGTCGATGACAAAGTCACAAACACTACTTCCTAATTCTTCAAGACTCAGTGGCCACATCTACAACCAATAGAATTCGTCTGACGGCAGACAGAATAAAATAACAAAACAATCAGTGGTACTTAAAATTTTTACAGCGAAGAAAAACAGTCTACAAGAAATTCCTTCATTTGTCACCTTGCTATATGTAATTTAATGTATCAGGAAATGGCCGGCTGCTTGCTTCCCCCTTGAATGAGCTTTTGCATCTCTCAAGAATATTCAGCAGTGTTCTCTCGTATGCGAACGTGACTGCCGGAAATTTGTTTTTGTGTGTGCGAAGAGAGAACCTGCAAACTATCACCTTCATGCACTCGTTTTGAGCAAACTTGAAGACTCAGGGTGGTCGTCAGATTTTTCTTGGTTCGGATGGCTGGAAAACTTTGGTGATATAAACGTAATTCTTACACTGGTGGTCAGACGTGTGGGAAATAGGTGAGGGCGACTGTGAGAGAATGTGGACAAGACGGCATTAAAATGATCGCTTTCAGTCCGAAGGCATTATTTCTCTGCGAATGCCACGAATGTATCTTGATATCACAGTACCGTGACGGTAAAATAGAACTTTTGTATCCACATATGAAAAAGCTGTTTACTGGTATAATACTACTACCGGAGAAAGGAGATCCAAGTCGGACCGAAACTGTTGTGTCTCCCCAAGAAATAGCTCTTCGTTATGTGGATATAATTATTCTTGCAAGATCAAACATGATGGAATTCACTCCAAAACTATTAGGGATAGAGTTAGGCACAGTACAAATTGCATAAGATTATTATTGGCTAAAATTTGTATATTTGTCCACCAGGTGAATCAGTGATGGAAAATAGAATAGCAGGTGATGGCGAACATAAAGCCCGCCTAAAATGGATATTTCTGAGCAGAGAGAAATTGAAATGATATGATCCACGTAAGACAGAAGGTAGTTAAAATCTTTTTTTAAAGGCGTCACAGCCACAGTGCCGAGAATTCAGGAGAATCAAGTCCAGGAACCCGAGAACATATCAGATAAGTGCCAAAATACACACATCAGCCACCTTTTACTTTGAAATGGGCATAAAAGGAGTAGAAGGAAACCGAAAAAGAGTTGTTGCTGTCAGTGCTTCAGACTTGACACCCCTCCAGTGTAGTTCATCCAGGACCACATGTTTTGCGAAAGTGAGGAAATATTTCAAAATGTGGAGGCGTGCTATGTGGCAGTCTGGAGTGCGGGACAAAGAGCTTGTTCCATGTTTACCCAAGTAGACGCCGAGTGAGGCAGGCGTGGAAGAGGCAGTGGATGAAGTGAGGTAAGGGAGATGTAAGGCCCTGGGTGGTGTGAGACAGTGGAGGGAGAGGGCGGGAGGATGTGGTGGGGATGAGGCACTGGGTGCGAAAAGGCGAGACAGGGACGGGATGAGGCAGGGGATGAGGTGAGACAGGTGGTGTGGTGAGGTGTACAAAGACAAAAGTCGTGTCCTGAAATTTGGTGAAAATATCTGCTGAAAGACTATAGTTTTGGTGTTGTCTGCTTTGTGTTGAACGGACGGTTGGTAGCACTGACTCGAGTTGCCCTTTGCTCCAGTTGACCGACCTGTGGGTGCCGGGATATTTTTGGTAACTAAACGAAAGTAACCTATATATATTAAATCTTATATGAAATGTCCAGGTGATCATCGCCAAACCGTTAGCATGTAGTCTCTCATACGAAATTCGGACTCAGCAATTCTCGTGAGTCGATGTTAAGGCTTCGGCATTTCCCTGGTTCATTTATACCGTCATCAAATCAGCAGCAGATGTGAAGCTGGAGGAAGCCAGGCTAGTCAACCACGAACATGTAGCTGTGGAAGAGCTGTCATAATGTTGCACTTAACCTTGGGACAGAATCGCAACACGACTTTTGTCTTTGACTGTACACCAGTAAGTACTAATTTCTCCTCCCCCTTGAAGCCGGAGTTGCGGCCATTGACGGCCAGGCTATCAAACAACCCACACCCACCACCCCCACCCCAACCCCAGTGTAAAAGTTGTTGGACAGATGTGGAACGGCCAAAACTAGTGATGTTACAATGTGTCAGTATTGTTTTTATAGACAATCAGAACCAGGAGTGGAAGTATATAGAGGCATTAAATGAGTAATACTCTACTGTTATCCACAGCATAAGTGTATTGATCATCATCACCATCATCATCGCCATCCATTTTTTTTTCTCATCATGAGCGTAGGAGCCCGGGATTAGGCTAATCAGTTTCGTTATTTAAATCGAGGGTGAGCAGCCTCACTTCCCGTGAGTGGCATTATATGACCAATAAACTCCAACCACCTCTAGATTAAAAACTCTTAAAGGCTCAGTGACACTGGAGAGTCTTAACCCACCAAACCACCAGGCGTCATTTAGTTATATGGTTGCCACCCAGCATAGTAAATAGTTTCCTGGCTTACAAGAAGCCATTTCATTTGACATTCATTGTAGAGTCACCCGTAAGTTTCGCTACACTGAATGAGTGGATGGTGGGTGCCATCACCATAATGATGATGATGATGATGTTGATAATGGTGATTATATTATTATTATTATTATTATTGTTTTTGTTGTTGGTGTTGTTAATATTACTGTATTATTATTATTACTACTATAGAACTGTGGCAAGTGGAGGTACCCACCATCCACTCACTCGATGCAGTGTGCCGTCAGGTGACTCTGAA
>JAGKTI010028390.1:0-12960 GCA_018397915.1 Birgus latro | reverse complement strand
TATGGCAGTAAGTTCAGCAGTAAAAACAGAGGCAGAAGGAGGGAAACCCACATTGGCTAAAATCACAAAAAATGACACCAAAGCCTGTCCCCACATGGGACTTAGAGCTATCAGTATATACTGGGATTGAGTCGCTGTGAGCAGAAGCATGTTCTAGAAAATAAGACAAAGCTGTCTGTAAGGAAAGAGAGGCCTTCCTCTCAAGGAAGTGATCACATGATTGTATCTCTGGGAGAAGCCAGGGAGCCACTCGGGGGACACACACACGGCAAACAGGGGAGAACTGGACACTCAATTCCCTCAAGGCAGCCCTTGCTCTGTACCCAAATGAGTGTGGATAACGAGGGTGGGTGTCATAAAAGGGGTGAAGAGTGATCTGAGAGACAGCCTTACAACTCAATGAGGTCAGAAGACAGTCAAGGTAGTGCCAACACTGCACCATTGAGGACTGTCGGCGGAGATCTAGTGGCGGTTCGTTCGCATCAACCAACAGACTTGCAATCGGGGAAGACCGGAAAGGCCCAGTTGACAGACGAATCCCAGCATGATGGACAGAATTTAGTAGCCACAGCCTTGCCTCAGTAGCAGAAGAGTATACCGCACACCCATAGTCCAATTTGCTCCTTACTAAGGCACAGTAGAGGTGGAGTAGGATGGTTCTGTCAGTGCCCCAAGACAAAAGAGATAGAGTCCGTAGCAGAGACAGGGCACGGAGGCACGATAGTCGTAAGGAACAAATATGTGGTACCCACGTCAGTCTCCCGTCGAATACAAGACCAAGAAACCTTGTCTCATCCACACATCACACCCGGTGGCCATATAACTGGAGGTCTACACCTCTCAACCGGCAGAAATGCAAGGCCACCGTCTTCGTTGGGGAGAAACAGAAGTCGTGCATGGTGGCCCACCGAGAGACCCTGTCCAGAGCGAGCTGCTTGCAACATTCAGCCATGGACATTCAGGAAGCAGCATATCATAGAGCCAAATCATCAACATTCAGTGAGGCTGACACCCCTTCTGGAATTGAGGACACAATACAGTCTAAAGCTAGAGCAAAAAGAGTCACACTGAGGACACTTCCTTGAGGCACCCCTTCCTCCTGAGGGTAAGAGGGAGACAGGGTGTCACCAACCCTAACCCTGAATGAGCAGTTACGCAGAAAATTTACTATAAACAGGGGCAGCCTGCCTCGTAAACCTAAGGAATGGAGTTGTTAGATGATATCAAACCACCATGTAGTATCATATGCCTTTTCTAGGTCAAAGAAAATCACACCAAATGCTGCTGCCTAGCAAAAGCATCACAAGCTGAAGCCTCAAGACAGACCAGTGCATCTGTCGTTGAGCAATATTTTTGAAAACCAGACTGACACGGAGAAAAACATTCATTCCTTTCTAGGAAATACATTAGGCGCGTGTTGACCATTTTTAAAAATAATTAGCGCAAGCAGGATGTTACGGCAATTGAATGATAATCCAGGGGACTGTGACCTGCCTTCCCCAGCTTCTGGAATGGCAGGACAATAGCCTCATGCCAAGAGGAGGGAACAGAAGATTCCTTCCAGATTCTATCAAAAAGGCTAAGGAGAAAAGACAGTGCATCATCATTCAGGTGCCGATGCACTGCATAGGGAATACCATCCAGCCCTGGGGAGGTGTCATGACAGATTGGAGGTCACGATGAGAGAAAGGGAGGTTGTAGGACTCCACATTCTCTGAATGAAAGTCCAGCACCCTTGCCTCCTCTATCTCATGTTGTCTGGCAAAAAGTGATGAGCTAGTATCTCTCTGACTGACTCCCACAAAGGGAGACACAAAAAAATCGGCCACAGCTGCAGGGTCACCAATAAACATCAGCACGGGAGACCTGCCTTGTGTGAATTTTCCTGAAATCTTTTGCACCCGCTTCCACACCTGAGACACTGGCATCTTTGAGTTTACAGATGACACATATGCCACCCAAGAGTCCCGCCTAGCTTGTTTCAGTACCCAACGAGCCTTAGCCCACGCCCTTCTGAACTCGACAAGATTATGCTCTGTCCTGCATCTACAATAAAGGGAGAAAGCTAACTTTTTAGCACATACAGCAACACTGCAATCCTCATTCCACCATGGGACAGGTTGATAGAGATACGTGCCCGAGGTCTTAGGAATAGCATGAAGGGCAGCAGAGTGCAGAACGGAGGTAAAGAACAAAACAGCCTTGTCAATATGAGGAAAGTCTTCACAGGAGACATTAACAGAAACCAAAGAAGAGATAAGGGTCCAGTCTGCTTTGTCCACTCTCCACCTTGGTAAACAAGAACAGGGACTAGATACTGCTGCAGTAAGGAGGATGGGAAAGTGCTCGAAGTACTTCCATGGAGATCCTCCATAACCCCCCAGGTAAAGTCCAGGAGACAGTCAGGAGAGCAAACAGAGAGGTCAATTTCAGTAAATGAACCTATTTGGGGGTGAAAATGTGTAAATGCTCCAGTACTGAACCGGGCAAGATCCTCACATTCCAATAAGGATGCCAACAAACTCCCAGACTGGTTAACCCGTACCATCCCAGGCATTTTTGCAATTTTATACCCACCCAATCCCAGACCAAAAACAGAAAAAAATTTTATTGCATAAAACAATCCAAAAGGACATATTAATCAAGGAAAAGCAAAAAAAATAGTCCTTATAGGAGAAGTATGAGCAGGATGGTTGTCCATTGTGTTTTAAGCCGTTTCTCAAGCCACGAGTGACGTTTTCCCATCCAGCTGGGCGGGATGAGAGAGAATGGGGGATTCCTCACTCTCAATATCCTCCTTCACTGGCTCATATTCCTCCCCAGAAGAGTCATCCAGGTCTTCCTCTTCTGAAGAATCACTAAATGAAGGGACAGAGGGGTCCATGTGAATATTTCAGCAGCCTCATCCAGCGGAAAAATGGCGTGATTTTCGCGACATTCTGACACTATGACGGACAGTGGCACCCTGGTGTTATCCAACCACACAGAACCAAACTCATTGCTACAAGTGCTTGTGCACAGTTTTGCCAATACATTAAGCTACTCCTTAGGAAAAAATTAGCTAGAATGAAGCAGTTTGAGACATGCTACAGCACTCGAATGTAGGCGTCGGCACCATTACGTCGGTGGGATTAATTGAGATGTTTTGTACTGTCGTCACCATGCCGACGGCAGGAGTGTACGAGTTAATAAGACAGTCACCCCACAACGGGTGGCAACCATTAAAGTCCCCCAAGAAAAGGGTGTAGGTAACTGGCCAAGAAGGATCTCAAGTTCCACCCTCCCGAGTGCTTTGCTGGGTGGTAAATACATGGAACAAACTGTATGCCAGTGGTAGGCATACAATCACACAGCAACACACTGGAGGTCAGACCGGAGGTGGACTGGCAGATGAGGGATGTCAGCTCTCACCAAAACAGCACCACCCCCAACAGGACCCTGGGTTGGTGCTGAGTAAAAAGCACTGTACCCAGGTGGTGCATGGGGAGTGGCAAACCCTACAAGAGCTTCCTGGAGACATACACATATAGAGGAACAAGTCAGGAGGAACCACAGCTCCTTTCAATTACCGCGCAGCCGTCGACAATTCCATTGTATAATACTGGCAGTACCCATAGTAAAGGAAGAATCAGGATGAGGGGCGAGACAACCTTGCCCTCCCAGTGGGTTTGGACTGATGCTTATAAGAGCCCCTTGGAGGAGCCTGCCCAGCAACAGAAACCAGCACCCTCTGTCGAACGTCCAAAGGTAAACGTGAGGACCAGGAAGTAAGTTTTATCACACTTTCTTGGAGTGGGCATACCAGATTGTTTGAAAGGCGGCTTGGGGGCCGTCTTTGGAGGTGTAGGACGGCCAGTGCCCCCACCAGAAGCCCCAGAAGTGGAAGTAGAGTCCACAGGACTCAAATCATTTGAGGAGGCCATCCCATGCTTCGGATCTGAAGCACCTATGAGCTGTTCAACATCATCCCCAGGTGGGGATGGGATCAGAGGTGAGCCATCAGCTTCAGATGTCACTTGGCTAGATCCCTCTGCCTGCTGGGCAGAAGGAACAGGATAGGTGTCGTCAGAGGCGTCTACAATAGAGACCTTAGGTGGCCAGTCTTCATGATCAGAAGACTCTGACGAACAACGATGACATTTCCCAGGTACAGACAGAGCCTCGGGCTTATTGGGTAAGACAGGAGAAGGAGTTTGGTCCACATGGACATCTGCCACCACCATGGAAGTGTGCAAGCCATCAGCCACTGAAGTGGGGCAGAAACAGTCAGCGTGGCGGACGGCATTCTGCATATCATGAGCTGAAGGAATGGGTACTAGAATAGGGCCTCGTATTGCTGTCACAGTAGCATCTTCCAACCAGGATGTCTGTGACGACTGATTACCCCAAAAAGCAGGTAGGGCAGCATGAAGCGTATTTTCCTTGTGCAGTGGGACCTCCTTGCGATGTGAGAGAGCTGAAGCAAAGGTGACCCCAGGGTGGATAAACATCCCTCTGACCCTTTCCTTTGCCTCTGCGAAACCTTCTCAGGGGTTCGAACTGACATGACTTCGCTCTCAAACTTATAATGGTCACACTGTGTTGATGAAGCTGGGTGAGTACCACGGCAATTGATACAGGAGGGGGGATTAGGGCAGTCCATCTCACCATGTAATTATTATCGCAATGAACACACACCTGTGGGAGACCTTGTATATTTCTACGACAAGACCTGCTGACATGTCCAAATCTCTGGCAGTAATAGCACCGCTTAGGTCTTGGCACATATGCCTTAACCCGAAGGCGGTAATAAGCTGCCTCCAAGACATCAGGCGATGTTAACCGATCAAAGGTGACAATCAGTGATGGTGTGTCTGTCAACATTCCATTTACCCTTTTCTTTATCCTCTCCACCTTCACCACTCCCTGGTCCTTCAGCCCATCCAGGAGGTCCTCCGAGTACCTATGGAACTCCATGGAGAAGACAACCCCCTGAGTCTGGTTCAGGGTGGAATGGCTGGTGACTGTGATATCACAGGAGGCTAAACATATGATGGCTTGGTTGCAGGCACTTTGATCTGCATCCCTGGCCTCTATAAGGAGTGACCCATTCGCCTGTGGAACAAGCTTTGGGGATGACCCACAAGCCATGACCAGGTCATGGTGAACCATAAACGCATTGTGGTCCCTGAATGAGGAACCATCACCCAACTTCAAAACTAGGAATTTCCTATACTTGTCCGGTACAAATATGCCAGGCATTGTCTCAATGAAGGGCGAGAGAGCTTTCTTGGAGGGCTGTGTGCCGCTTCCTTGAATGCACTCCTTCCCCTTATGTGGTACAGGGTTGGCATGAGCAACATCGTGGCCGGTTGTTAGAGACTCGTGGGCCCGGCCACCTGCCACACAAGTACCAAAATGGGGGGGATAATTAGCCATATTAGACCAAAAATACCTTCATTCCCCCACCCCTCCACCCACCATGGAGCCCAACAAGGGGAGGTCATATGCCAGGGACAATGTCACTGGCGACCCCAGAGGTAGCAGAAGAGTATACGCGGGTAAACACTGGGGGGCTGGGGCAAGGGTGACCCCAGGACGATAGGAGCCACCAGGCCCCCCAGTGACCACTTGACCCTAGCCAACGCATGACCAGCCGATTGACCTGGTTGGGCCCAACCAGGCTGCCCGTCTAGCCAGCATAAGGTACCAAAGAGGTGAATTGCTAGCTGCATTGCACATTGTGCAGCATCGGTCAACCTCCAGGACTCCCGTCTCCCAGCAGTACGTGACGCCACGCACGGCAAACACGTGGGGAGGCAACAGTCCCGCCCTAGATGGCAAAGGGGCAGGGACTAACATCACCAGCAGGCCTCCTCCACCAGCGATGTAGGGGGTGCTTGGTCCACAAGGCCGACAAATGCTGAACCCTACATAGGTAGGCATGCCTCCAAAGTAGGTGGCACCACCAACAACACTTCAAGCCCGGCCACCACATCAAGGCGACCCCCTGCAGTAAGGCTAAGGAGGCACAGTCTTGTGATTTAGTCAGACCTTTAATACAACTTGGCAGGTATAAATGCTGCATAACAGCAGCTGTACTGGATAAGATAGAAACAAGTACAAATGGAATTGAAGGAAACCTCTGATTCATTTGCAGACATCAGGAGTAAAGCTGGCAAAACAAAATGTGAAATCAGATACTGTGGGTCCAATAAAAATGATAATTGGATCAGATTACTGTGAAAGATTCTTACACAGGACCTTTAAAAAGAATACAGTTGTTCAACAGTCCCGGAGGTAACCTTATTATGGATCAGTTGCCTTTTCCAAAGAAAGACAGAGGAGAGGCCAAATTGGGAGACTCAGCAGGCATGAAAGTTGCGAGTATTTTACTCGCCATGGCAAGTAAATAAATTACATGGCGGGTAAAAATTATTTCTCACTCGCCAGTGGCGAGTTGAAGTTTTATATACTGTATAAAATTTTAATACAATTTGTTTCTTTAACCACTACTTCATATTAAGAAACATCATGATAAAAATATATAAAAAAAATTATTAATAATCTGGCAACTCTATTAAAAACAACTTGGCATCATAACAGTCGCTAGACGCTGTCTCTCTCTCGCTGATGACATGATCAGTGTTGTCGCAGTCAGCTGACGAGAGGGAGTAGCGTCGCTTGCTTCCAACATGAACTGTATGAAACCCTCGCCGTCAACGTCAATCTTGTCGCCTCCCTGAAAAAAGCATCACAGAGAACATTTCTTCCAAAATGAAAGAAAGAATTTACGTGGCATATGTATAATGAAAAGGAAAACAAAATGAAATGTTCCAATGGCATGAAAAATCCAACTGCAGCCGGCAAAATGGATTTCATAACTGGATCTCAGAATTTTAAAAAACAAAACATAGTTTACCATGGCAAGAGCAGGAAGCATACTGAACTGCGTGATGCTAAATTAAATCGCCAAGGTCAAGGAAACATAGACATTCCAACGTCAGCAAAAGAAGGAAGAACATAAGGATTCAGAAGATTTGAAGATAAAAATTACCATAGCATACATGCTGGCAAAGGAAGAACTTCCATTCATTAAATTTTTACCCATTATTGAACTAAGAAAAATAAATAAATACTAGTGTGCCCATCACAACCACTTATGCCAACCATGTGAAAGCTGCGGAACTGGTGCACTGCACACGAATGTGCAGACAATGAAAGATGAGGTTCGTTACTTTAAGCAATAAATAAATATGGAATTTGTATATGGTATACAAATTCCATATTTATGTTTATATACAAGCATATCTATTATTCATTTTCATCCTGGGCTGCAATAAATAACTTGCAAGCTGACAAATCATCTGTTAATTTTCCTCTGGCTAGTAAAAACTTTTCTTGGCTGGTAAAATTTTTTAAGTACTCGCCAGTGGCAGGTAAGATAAACTGCAGACTTTCAGGTCTGCTCAGTCTTCGTTACCCCCACACAGTCATTGATGGTAGCTAGAATAGGTGCAGAATTAGAACCTACTTGGATATATGACTTACTGGATGAAAAAATTGAACCCGTCCAAAAACTTTGAAACTAGACAGTGTACAAATACACACTGAAGACCCAACTCCTGAAGATAAAATAACTTTGGATTTGTATAACCAGTCCGTGGAATTTAAAGCTGGAGAGTATTGGGTAGGATTACCATGGAAACTAAACCATTCGGAGTTACCAACAAATTGCCAAGCATCTAAGGCTCAGTTAAATTCTCTTCTAAGAAAGTTGAGAGACAACCCAGAACATCTAACCATATATGATAATATTATAAAGGCTCAATTGAAGAATAAATTTATAGCTGAGGTAGAAGTTCCTGTTAACCATAAGGAAGGACATTATTTACCACCTCATGCTGTAAGCAAAGATTCAGTAACAACTCCTATAAGTATAATTTTCAATTGTAGTAGTAAAGCATCCAAGGAATCAGCTTACTGTTTCCGATTGGTGATCTTTGACTCTTGTGCTAGTCCTTTCCTACTTTGTAACACACTGAAGCATCATTTTGAAAAGGCCAAATGCCCAGAAATAGGGCAGGCTCTTTTTATGGATAATCTGCAAGGTGTTGCTGATACAGAGATGGAAGCATTGAATGCTTATGAAGTAGCCAATTCCGAATGTGGGAACACAAATTTGCCATTACAGAGCTGGAATACAAATTCATAGCTTTTGAAGAATAAAATACAAGAGGACTATCCAAATAATGACATTCTCAAAACTCAAAATATACTGGGTCTTAACTGGGATATGAAAGCTGATGAAATAAGTATAAAGCCGATTAAGTTCTCTGCCGTCACTCTCACCAAGAGGTCCCTGTTAAGTCAGGTCTCTAAGTTATTTGACCCATTAGGATTAGTCAGTCCTATAGTTATTTGGGGCAAATGTTTAGTGTAAGAGGCCTAGCGAGAAAAGTTAGACTGGGACAAAGAATTAGGTGAAACGTATGCTGAACAATGGGAACAAATTAGGAAGGAATTTGAAAAAACATCAGGTATATGTATTCCCAGGATGATGAACAGTAACAAGAAGTCATATTTATACATTTTTTGTGATGCTTCTCAAAAGGCATATGGAGCAGCAGCTTATTGTGCAACAGGAGATGACAGTAGAATTATGTCTAAAGCCAGAGCTGCACCAACTAAGGGAAGAACCCTACCTCAAATGGAATTGGCTTCCACAGAAGTAGGAACTAAATTGGCCAGGTATCTAACCACTACTCTTGATACTCAGTTTGAGGATATTTATATGTGGACTGACAGTGAGATTTTTATTTACTGGATCGGAAAGGAGGACAGTATAATTCCTTTCATCCGCAATAGAGTGAAGACTATAAAAGAACTGTCTTCCAAAATTAAATTTAGGGATGTATCCTCCAAACAAAATCCAGGTGATCTGCTCTCAAGAGGTTTGACAGTAAAGAGACTGATCAAGGATGACTTGAGGTTTAAAGGTCCTGAATGGTTACTCACTCAGGATTGGCCTGAGCAGAAACAGTATAGTATTGCTGAGGTTAGTGTTGTAAACTTGGATCCTGTAGTACCTGAGCCAGATGTAACTGACATTAGCAGATTTTCATCAATAAGACAACTTATTAACACCACTAAATTAGTTGTTAAATTTTTGAATAAGAAAGTGGGGTTTACGAAGTTTGATCCCATGGAATATTGGCTGAAAAGGATGCAAAGGAAGTATTATGGAGAGATTTTTGACCTTTAATGCCAAGGCACTGGTAACAAGAACAAACTGATCAGAGATATAGGATTGTTCTTAGACGGAAAGGGTCTAATTAGATACTGTGGCCGAATAATAAAGGCTGACTTGCCTCACCAAATGAGACATCCCATATTGTTAACCAAGAATGATCATTTTGTACAGTTAACTGTAAAGGAAGCCCATGATTTGACTCTTCATGGAGGTGTGCCGCAGACTTTGGCCTAAATCCGGGAAAGGTATTGGATCCCCAAGGGTAGACCAGTCATAAAGAAATATCTCAAAGGCTGCATGGTATGCAGGAGGTATGAGCAACGGCCATATGACTACCCAGGACCACCTGCTTTACCAAAGGATAGGGTAAATGTAAGTCGGCCCTTCAAAGTAACTGAGTTAATTACACTGGAGCTATAACTGTTACGGGTGAGGGAACTCCCCATAAGGTGTATATATGTTTGTTTACTTGCACCTACATGAGGGCAGTCCATCTAGAAATGGCAGAAGATCTGAGTTCAATGACATTCCTGAACGTATTTAGACGATATGCTGCTACAAGGTCTTGTCCTACTAAATTAATAAGCGACAACGGAACCAATTTCGTTGGAGCAGCACCTCTACTTTTGAACATAATGAATGACCCTAAGGTTAAGTCGGCACTGGGAATCCGACATTGTACCTGGCAGTTCATAGCTCCAAGAGAACCATGGCAAAATGGATTTACAGAACGAATGATTGGAAGAGTAAAGAACTGCCTAAGGAAAACTTTACACAGAACTAAGATCACCAGAGAGACTGAGAACGGTGATAGAAGAAATTTAGGCTAGGATTAATGATAGACCGTTAACCTACATGGATGACACTAGCATTGCAACTGAAGCATTGACACCGGCACATATGTTGCATGGCAGGAAACTTCATCCGGCACCTTGTGTGGATATCCAGGAGGAAGTAATGATCCTACAATAGGAAGTAATGAACTAGGACAACATCTGCACGTGGGATATCAACGTCTGAAAAGGGTACTGGACATCTGGAATAGACATTGGAGCGAAGAATATCATTTGAGCCTAAGAGAAAGATTTTATGGGGCCCAGGCTGCCAGCAACAAATCAGTTATAAACGTAGGAGATGTGGTCTTAGTAAAAACAGATCAACCAAGATCCCAGTGGACATCAGATAAGGTGATTTCCACACATCCAGATTCAGAGGGGGTGTTGAGACTTATAAAAATTAAATGTAGGGGACATCTCAGTTTGAAAACTATAGATAAACTGGTGCCCCTTGAGTTAACGGCTCCCCTGGAAACAGAGGATGGTGGAGAACAATTGGGTCAAGATGCGCAACATAGAAGGGCTGCAGCAAAGGGCTCTCAAGATCTGTGGAGAGAGCTCCTGGTTAAGGGCCACATTACATGATACAGCGTATCATTTTTCACCCAGCCACAAAACTGTGGGAAATATTTTCCCCCAGAGCGGTTGCGCTCTTTACTTTTTACAATAGTTGTCGCTGTTAAAGGCAGAGGCAAACTTCCAGAGCGTTAATAACGATTTGAGAGGTTTAATAACCCAGAGATTACGTTCTGTTAATAATTCTCATTATTAATAAATTAAATGCTACTGCGTTTAACCCTAGTGGACAACTATATTGTACATACATGTAAATACTTAGGAATTTTCCATTGGCCTCACTGCGTCTGCGTGGGCGTGATGTGTCCTGAGGATGAAAAGCTCACACGAAAAGCAGCTGTCGGTGTAATACACATCTTTATAGATAAAGGGAACATTTGGTTTAGTTTAATTAAAACTAAGATTAAATTAAGTTAGATTCACTTTGTATATTTCACGGAGTAATTTAACCATATTTAGCCTTGTAATTACTAAATAATTGGCAACTCTTTAAATCCATGAGGGAGAAGAGACCCACCACATGCACTCACTCCTTTAGAAATCATTCAGCTAGCACGTTGTAAATTCGCACCTAGAAGGACACCTCGATGCACACCCGTCTCCATCTGTTGTTCGACTCAATACATTGCTAAGTGATCTCATGAATTTGGCCAAATCTTAGGGAACTAGCTAGTATATGAGGAGAGTATTTGTTGGTGAGTTAGAGGATATACAGTAATCGCCTTAATTTGCTCCTGAGACTTATGCAAATTTAACACTGTTCCAGTTACTCTTGATAGAAAGAGGAGTGACTGACCATTTTCTGCCAGGACCATCTTGGTTGCTGTTCTTTGTATTCTCTCAATCTTGTTTATATCTTCGTTTTGTATGGGGACCACAATAGTGTTGCATATTCTAACCTGGGGTGAATCATGGCCACTATCAATTTTTTCATCATCTCCTCTTCAATGTAATGAAATGCTACTCTTATGTTTGTCAAGAGTTTATACGTCTCTCTAACTATCTTATTAATGTGTTTTTCAGGTGACAAACTATCCTGGACCAGCACTCCCAAATCTTTCTCTTCTATAGCTTTTGTGACTGGTTCATTACCCATCAAATAATTCAGTGATAGCCTCTTGGTTCTTTTCCCCAATTCCAATATATAACATCTGTTTGTGTTGAATTTCATTTCCCACATCCAGCTCCAATCATGTACCCTATCCAGATCCTTCTGCAGCATTTTACAGTCTTCCTTAACTTCTACTTCCTCAAGACCTTTGCATCATCAGCAAACATACTCGCATAACTGTTCATGCCATCTACCCTATCATTTACATAAATCAGGAACATTACTGGCACTAACACTAAGCCCTGTGGGACTCCATTTGTTATTTCCCTTCATCCAGACATCCTGTCTTTTATTACTGTCCTCATTTGTCTGTCTCTCAAAAAGTCGCTCATCCAGTCCAGGAGGTTTCCTTTCAAGCCTCCCATATGCTCCAATTTCCACAATAGTTGCATATGGGGTACCTTGTCAAGGGCCTTCTCCAGATCTAAATACACACAATCCACCCAACCGTCTCTCTCCTGTTGCACGTCAATCACTCTTAACCGTCTCTCTCCTGTAGCACGTCAATCACTCTTAACCGTCTCTCTCCTGTAGCACGTCAATCACTCTTAACCGTCTCTCTCCTGTAGCACGTCAATCACTCTTGAGTAAATGCTCAACAAGTTGGAAACACATGACCTTCCACCTCTGAATCCAAACTGACTTTTAGCCAAAATGTTCATCTCCACCAGATATTTTATCCATCTGTCGTTCAGGATTCTCTTGCATAATTTTGTGACCATGCTGGTCAGGGAGACTGGTCTATAATTCAGGGGTTCTTCCTTGTTTTCTCCCTTATAAATTGGTACCACATTTGCCCTCTTCCATTCCTGAGGCACTTTCCCCTCATCCAGGGAACTCACAATTAAACTGTGAATCTTATCTTCCAGTTGTTTTCTGCATTCCTTCAGTACCCAAGTAGAGATTCCATCCAGTCTTGGGGCTTTCCTTACATCTTGAGTTTCTGGTAATTTATACACTTCCTGGATGGCCACTACATTTGTAGTCACTCCCTCTCCCTCTACAAAATCCCTTTCTTTCAGGAAAACCAATTGGAAACATTTTTTCATTATTTCAGCTTGCACTGCCACATCTTCATAGACCTCTCCTTCTACGTTCAGTATGGTGATTCCTTCCTTTTGTTTCAATTTCCCATTGAAAAATCTATCAAACAATTTTTGTGTGTGTGTGTGTGTGTGTGTGTGTGTGTGTGTGTGTGTGTGTGT
>JAGKTI010028389.1:0-12960 GCA_018397915.1 Birgus latro | reverse complement strand
ACACTCTACACACTCTTAGCTGTTCTTTTACTACAGAAGACAATGGATGCTATACTCATTTAGATGGTTTGTCACTAAGTCTTTGTTGCCAACATATGTGACTGTGCAGACCAATTCTGGATCCACAAACTTTGCTACACAGTTGGCATGTCAAGGCCAGGTTTAAAGGGAGAACTCTGTTATGGTTGTGCCCCCATTGTCTATGCTCTTCTCTGGCCACGTTCTGAGCTTTGAGATGGATGAATGAATGGTTTCTTCGCTGCTGATTTCTTGCCATTGTTTTCAGTCAGAGGCACTGGTTTCATGACCCTTGGTATGATGTTGCATTTCTTCAGAGTTGTCCTCATTTGATCTTTATATCTCTTGTTCTCTCACCCATGGGTTGCAACATGCTGCCAGGAGTTGGCTATACCGGACCTGGCGGGGAAAGTTGTGCTTAGGCATGCGGAGCACATGACCGACCCATCTAAGCTGTTTTTATCCTGCTTGGTTTCTATACTGGTTGATGTTGCCTACCGGAGAATTTGTGAGCAAGGGACTTTATCCTTCAATGTGAGGCCCTGGATGTGCTGTAAACATTAGATGTGAAAAGACTCAAGCTGTTCAACGTGACACTGGTAAGTAGTCCAGGATTCAGCGTAGTATAAGAGGGTGGAAAGGCGTGCAGCTGTGCAGCTGTATATACTGATACCTTTGTCTTAATTCTCAAGTTCGTGTTTTCAAACGCTCTGGAAGTGAGATGCCCAAAAGAGGCCGAGGCGTTGTTGTTTCGTGCAAGGACTTCTTCATCTATGTTGTTTACCTGTGAGCACACATCCAAGGTAGGTAAAATTCTCCATCTGTCGTACTTTTTCACCATTTATCTGAAATGCGCGAGAATCTGTTGCATTGTTTTTTTTTTCTGTTTTACTGAAATTTATTCGGAGCCGTATTGCATGGTAGATGCTGGAAGTGATGGTAGGAGACTGTTGTAGGGCTTCTGGGGTATGTGCAAATATTGGTTGATTGACTGATTGTTTGTTCTGACAGTAACCTGGTGTCGCAACAACGAGGTTATATGGCGCCGAAAGTCTATCTAATTAATATAACAAGAACAAATTAAAACCATAATAAAATTAAAACCATCCATCCATCCATCATCCAATCCTATATCGTCCCACAGAGGAGCGCAGAAGCGCGGGGCTAGGCAAGCTGGCCCTGACATTTAAGATGAAAGTGACCAGCCTCACTCATCCCTGAGTGGCATTACATGAGCAATAAACCCCAACCATCCCTTGGATATACACCTTCACCCCCTCAATCCGACTGGAGCGCCACAATTACCCTCTAAGCCACCAGGCGCCAAATTTTGGTTATATTGTTACCACCCAGCATAATAAATGGTTTCCTGGTGTACAGGAAACCATTTGGCTTGTCACTCAGTGTAGAGTCACCCACAGGCAGAAGGACGAGGAAAGAATGAAGGAAAGAAAGACAGGAGAGTGAGTGTAAAGTCACCAATAGGCAGAAGGACAAGGAAAGAATGAAGGAAAGAAAGAAGAGGATTGAAGAAAAGAAGGACAGAGGAGAGGAAAGGGCAGACACCCGAGAGCAGCACTACATCGAGTGATTGGATGGTGAGTGTCCCCACCTACCACTACAACAAGAGTAAAAGGAACCCTATCAATAATAAAATGTGACTGATGACAAAAAAAAGGAGAAAACAAGAAAATTATGAAACAAAGCCAAGAAAATACTCTAAAACATTAAAAACCGGAAAAAAAAACTAAATCATATAAAGAAGTCAACCTGCCTACACAAAGGAGAGGGCTCCTCCACTCATAGAACAGGCATTCCCACCAAGCACCAACGAAAGACAGGAAGACCCAGTACACGCCAGGTGCCCGGCAAGGTACAGACAGTGTAAATCCCCATAACTGGGGCATTCAATCTGCATATGCTGAACAGTTAAGGGGACCAAGCAATCCTCAGATGGGGGAGCGGAGACCCCTTCATTAAGTAGCCATGAGAAAAACGGGTGTGACCAATGCAAAGACGACACAAGGCTGTCTTCCACCGGCAAGACAAGCCCTGGTAACTGTAGGAGCCCACCTTTGGACAATTGGCACATAACTTGTTGGCTCCCTCTGCCTCGTAATGCTCATGCCAACAACGCCAAACCTATTCATGAACAATGAGGGGAGAGTCTGAAGCAGGAAGCCATCCCAAGACAGCAGCAGGACCAGACGCTGCCGCCTCCCCAGGCCTCTCAAGAATTGCAACAAGCAAAGGATGTGGAGAGGTGAATGAGCCCATGGCTAACGGTGCAGCTTGAGAGTCACTATATTTAGTAAAAGTATTGTCCTGGTAGACAAAAATTAGTTTAAGCGCTAAAATAATGGCAAATGGCTCTGCAGCAAAGACTGAAGCAGAATTTGGGAAACTACTGCCACAACAATAATGTGGAAAGACAACCCTAAATCCCACACCAGAAAGAGTCTTGGACCCGTCAGTAAATACTGGGACAGAGCCTCTACATTGTACCAAATGTTCCAAAAATATAATTATGACGAAGGTATGCAGGTGGGACAGTATCCTTTGAACCCTTGAAATATTTACAAAAACGCACCTCAGGCAGAAGCCAGGAAGCAACCCTCGGAGTCCATAGGGGACAGATTGAAACCAAAGTTTGACTGAAATTAGTTGCTGCCTGTTGAGCCCTATACCCAGAAGGATGTGGCATGTGAGGATGTTGGTTAAAGTAATAAAAAATAAGGATTGCCATGTTACACAGGCACTGGTCAAGATACCAGGGAGGTGAAGAATCTTGTACCAACAATGCCCAAGCAAAGACTGTCGTTGTAGGTCCAAAGAGGGGACACCAGCCCACACCAATAAGCTTGGGATCGGTGAGGATCGAAAAGCACCCATAGCTTGGCGAAGGTCAGTATGATGTTCTGCAGCCAAAGTCTTGATTCTGGCTGGTGTAGCTGATGAGTAGACCTCATACCCATAAGCTAGTTTGGAGCCAACAAATACTTGATAATGATGTAGAAGAATCTTACGATCAGCATCCCAGGAATTGTGTGACAGGACCCTCAGCAAAATAACCCCTAACTGTTGGTGTCATTATGGACCGACGCTAAAGGGGTGGCTGGTTACCACCAGGTGTTGGTAGGAACTGCAGAAGCAATCCAACCAGTTTGAATGGGCTGCCATTTGATCTTGCCACCGAAGGGCAGGAAGAGACTCCTGCCACCCCACGTAAGCATGGCTCAGTCTTCCTAGTGACTTTGCTAAATGTACAGCGATGTTGTCAGACTCCGCCTTATCCGATTCCATCCCCTCCTCAGGTGGACCTCTTGTCTCATTCACCCCTGCCAAGCTTCTGCCGAAGGAAAGCAAGAAAAGGCTTTGTGGTATTGCCATAGACGTACCTTGGACGTCACTGTGTCCAGTTTATCAGCAAGTGGTGAAACTTCCTCAGAAAATGATGGAAGTTACCATGTGGAGAGTAACAAATCACATGTGGCGACCCCTGCCTGCTCTGAGATGTCTGAACCTGCCCTCACACTGCTTCAAGGGGTGAGAATGGTTTATGATAGTGATGCCTTCTCCTCTGACGAAAAAGTGGATAAGCCAGCAGCTGTGGAATGCGGAGAAGATGGTGGTGAGCATTCAAATCAAACTGTACATAAACACCACCGTCACAACTCATCCCCTAGCTCGTGACAATTACGTTGCTGTCCACACCTGCCACGGTCCTCATCACCTCAACGAAGCACATCTTTGGTCAAATATGAGGGAAGTCCAATCTTTGAGCAGTGTAGCAAGGCAGGATCACCCTAGGGAGTCAGTGAGTCAGTTGGGTCATCACCCTTGTTCTCCCCTACCTCTACCTCCACCTCCACCTCTCCTTCCCCTCCCCCTCCCCCCCTCCCCCGTGGCCATGGCCGTGCCTGTGGTCATGTCCGTGCCCACTGGCATGGGCATGCACGCAGTGTGACAAGGCTTGCAAGTGGCACAGAAGCACTTCCAAGCAGCTCCGGCAGGCTTGACACTTCTGTGTGGGAGGAGGGGGAAGGTTTGGAGCCAACAATCCATGCCTTCCATGTGACAGGGGTAGGTGTACAGAGGGGTCACGTGGAGGCAAGTGTCAACACTCCAACCTTTTTCCAGGCAATATTCACTAGCACCATCAAGTAGTACCTGGTTGATGAAATAAGCTTTCATCAGACAATTTCTGTGCACTGGCTGGAGATCTTTGTGAGAAAGAGCCCAAAAATGAAGGAGTGGATGCCAGGAGAGGTAGGGGATATGTATGTGTTGCTCGCTTTGACTGTGATAATGGCCCACGTGAAAAAGCATGTGTTACGTGACTATTAGGCAGTGGACAAAATTGAGAACACACCTGTCTTCAGGAAATACATGGACGTGACCGATACCTAGCCATGTTGAGGTTCCTACACCTCAACAGAAAATATTGCCCAGCACCAGAGGACAGGTTGTGGAAAAAAAAGGTCCATCCTAACCATGCTGAAGGAGTCATAATTTTGTGAGACTATTCCAACTACTTGTTCTGTTCTGAGGACGTCTAGCCTTTGAGCACGTGCCTTCCAAGCATCACCGTTTTGCACTGAAGTTCTTTGTTCTATGTGACTGCTAAACTGGATATGTGCTAGACATACTAGTTTATTCAGATGTAGGTGTGGATATAGCAAGTGATGATGCACATGGTTTTTCTGCAGCTGTGGTGAAAGTGCTAATGGACATGTACTTCAACAGAAACCACATTCAGTATACGGATAACTACTATGCCTTCCCGGTGTTGATGAAGTTCTTACTTGAACATGGGACTGTTGCAGAGTTGGTTGTTGATCATTTTGCTAGCATGTCATGGAAGGATGCAGATTCGAGTTCGGTTTACCACCGTCGGCGCCTAGAGTCTCGTGGTCTCAGTTTTGCCTCTTCTGGGGGAGAGCCTTATAACCTCCCCATTTCCATTTCTGAACTGCAGGCAACTTTATTGCAGTGCCAGGATTCTTCACCTTGGCTGTGATGATATTCCTTATGCCTTTCTAAGTCATCTTTCTGATGACTCCCTTTCGTTTTTGCTGTCTTTATTTTATTGTGTTCTGGTGCATTTCCGGATTGTTGGGATAGTGCTGCAATTATCCCCATCCCCAGGCCAGGTAAGGACCGTCTACAGGTGAATTATCGGCCTATTTCTTTGACTCGTATATGTACAGTTGTGGAAAAGATGGTCAACGTTAGGCGTACGTGGTTTTTTGAGAGAGGTGACTTCTTATCCCCTGCCCAGTATGGTTTTCGAAAAATGTTTTTTTCTTTTTTTATGTGTCCGACTCTGGGCATAGGCTTTACAGCCTGCTATCAAGGCCCAGCCGTCCTCCTACATACCATACACCTCTACATGTCACCACTTCGGCGCTAACACCCACCGTCCATATTGAATACATGCTAGGGCTGTCTCATACAGGACTGGTGTATTGGTATTAGCGGGGTTATTTTTACGACATGTCGGCGGGTCTTCTGGTAGATCAGTAAAGCCTGATTTAATGAAATTCAAATCCTTAAACTGTTCCCTGCCCCAGCGAGGATTCGAACCTGGGTCCCTCGGGACTGCAAGCCAACTCTCATGTGATCTACATCTGATGCACTACTGTCCTTGTAATCTTCTGTGAGTGAGGCTTTCTCCACTAACCAACAGCAGGTCACGTCTTCTTCGAGCTGGAGAAGGCATTTGACACTGCCTGGCATCATGGCATTTTACTCCTCTTCATAATTTTGGTCTTCATGGGCACTTGCCTATTTTTGTTCAGCAGTTTATATCTAACTGTTTTTTTAAGGGTCCGAGTGGGAGGAGTGCTTTCTAATGCCCGTGAACTACAAGATGGAGTACCACAGGGGAGTATCCTCAGTGTTACTCTCTTTGTTGTGGTCATCAACAGCGTAATTAGTGTACTTCCTGATGGTGTACGGGGCTCACAGTATGTCGATGACCTCTCAATTTTCTTCACAGCATCTAAAATGTCTCTGAGAGAGAGGAAGTTGCAGGTAGCTCTTAATAGAATTTCTGACTGGCAGTCTCGCGGCTTTCGTGTTTCTTTAACAAAGACTGTGGCTGCACATTTTTGACATCTTTGGGCTGTTCACCCAGACCCTGACTTGTATCTCTCTGGTTGGTGAATATCCTGTGTGGGAGAGATGCGGTTTCTGGGTAATCTGTTTGATAGATGACTAATCTGGGTTCCTCATATTCGTTCGGTTAAGGCAGCTTGTCTAAAAGCTTTGAGTCTTTTGAGAGTTTTGGTTCATACCTCTTGGGGTGCTGACTGTCAGACCTTGCTCCTCTTGCATAGGTCTCAAATTCTTCCCAGACTTGAATATGGGTGTGAGGTCTGCAAAAGATGCCCGTCTCCAGTTGTTAAATTCTGTTCATCATGCTAGTGTACGTCTGGCAACTGGAGCAATAAGGCCATCCCCGATTTAAGTTTGTTGGTAGATGCTGGTGTACTCCTCTTGGATTTGCGACGCCAGTCATTGATGGTGAGGTTTTGGTATTGTCCCGCATTCCGGACTCATTTTCATGTGCCATAATCTCCCAGGATTCATGATCTTCTGTTTATGACACCTGTCCTAGTTTCCTGAAGTCCTTTGGTTACAGGGTCCGGTATGTTATGTTAGCCCTCTCTGTTCCGAGACTGGCATTGTCCACATCAGATCCCAAGGGTGGGTTTTTGGCTACTCCCTTGTATGACATTTTGTACATCCGTTGTTGGTAAAATGGGCTCACTTCCCTCTCAGGTGTTCCTCTCTCTCTTTTTAGAACATGCCTTCACCCATGAGGGTTCTGTCCCCGTCTATACTGACGGGTCTAAGACTGATACTGGAGTAGCCTTTGGCGTTGTCTTCCCTTCCTTTAGTAGGGATGGTAGCCTTCCTGGTATTACTTCAATGTATACGGCATAACAGACTGCGATTTTATATGCACTCAAAATCATTTCTACGCTCTCGCAATCTGTTTTGTGACTTTTAGTGACTCCCGTAGTGCTCCCACTGCACTGGTGTCTTTTAATGCATCCCATTCATTGGTTTTATCAGTTTCAGAATGGCTTTTTCTTCTTGGCCATCATGGTCGTCATATGGACTTCTGTTGGGTTCTCGCACGTATTGGTGTGGTGGGCAATGATAGCGCAGATGCTTTAGCTAAAGCTGCGTCTTCTTAACAGCCCCCAACTGACTACCCCCTTCCTGCATCTGATGTAACACCTTACTTGCAGTACGCAATTCAGATGTGTTGGCAGAGATGCTGGGATGGCGTTGCTCAAAATAAGCTAAAAGAAATCTTTCAGTGATTGTTCCAAGGGTTCTGTCGTAACTCTAAATATTAGTAAACTCTAGCATATATAACTTGTATATTATAGGAGGCTAGAGAGAGAGAGAGAGAGATAAGGAAATGGAGATATTGCAAGGTGTTACTTGACCAGCCCAGGAAGTGGCAGACTTTACACTTTCTACCATGGGAAGCTGACATATACATACATGCAGTGTTCTAGAAGGTTCGGGGCATGCTTAGTACACGTGACGAGGCTTTACTTACAACAGAGGGAAAGGGAGGAGAGGCAGATTGACGAGAGACGGCAGAGGGGCAACACACTAAGCAAGCAGTGGGGAGAAGAGAGCCCCTAGAGTTATCTAGCATACACTAAGTTAATTTTGATCTTCCCTTGAAGACAATAAAAACGAAGATCACACCAAATTATATTTAAATCTTCCTTGAAGTTATTTATCCACAACCGCCTTCGGCAAACGCTACGAGAGTTCTCCCCTCCACGCCTCGGCAATTGGAGGTGGCTCTCGCCAGGCCTCGCATTGAGCACTCTCAGCTTACACACGGGTTCCTGATGAGTGGTGGGACCCAACCACACTGTGGTGATTGCCTTGTTTCCCTTTCTGTCCATCACTTGCTGGTCGAGTTTCCAAGTCTGGGGGACCTACATCAGAGATTCCTCCATTGGCATAAGGGGGCAGATGGTGCCTACCGTCTGTCCTCGGTGCTTGGGTCAGCCGCAGACGATGTTACTGATGTTATTAATTTTCTTCAGGAGGCGGGCCTCCTTCCACTTTTATAAGTAATTGAGATTTTATACTGTTGTTGTTTTCAGTGTTTTACTCCTACTAACGGGTATTAGCTTCATTTTGAATATGCACATTTTATTTTCGACGTCTTTTACGTTGTTGTTCGGCGGCATTTGACCCTGGCAGTTGCACCGCCAGACTTAAGTTATATTCAGTCAATCAATCAATCATTTCCATGACAGAGAGAATAACCTCCGTAATGTGCATGCCACACTCAGATGACTCTCGGCTATGGAAGCAATAATCATTCCAGCGAAATCGAAAAAGTACTGCCTGAGGGACTCGCAATTAGCAGCTTCAAAGTGCAACACCCAACGTTTCTTTGGTGGGTCCACAGGCCATACTGGAGCGACAGGACAGGTTAAGGTGATTAAGTTATGGTTAGAGCAGCCCAACGGAGAGGAAAGATTAACAGTGTATGCAGATGGATTAGTTGTAGGGAAAGGTCAAGTATGTTGTAACTCTCCAAGACGGTCAAGGAAACGGGTAGGTAGGATTGCCAGGAGGGATGCACATTAAAAATTGTTTCAGCGGGGTAGCGCAGATGGATATGGTGGTGTGGGTGTGTTGGTTGGGGAGAAATGGGTGGAATATGTCATGAATGTGGTGAGAGTCAGTGATAGGATAATAGCTTCGAACTTTTTTTTTTCTCTCTCTCAGATTATGTTTGCATTCACATCAGCGTATGTTGCACAGGCAGGCTTCTGGGATGACCTAATATGTGTTGTAAGTGGTGTCGGGGATGATGAGATTGTAGTTTTGGGAGGGGACTTTAACGGTCATTTAAGTGAAGCAGCTCAAGGATATTAGGAGAACATGGGGAATGTGCATATGGTACAAGAAACGAGGAAGGGGAGAGGATACTTGAGTTTAGGGAGAATATGAACATGACTGCACACATTTTAGGGAAAGAGAGAGAAGGTTGATTACATACGAGTCTGGGGGAAATAGCAGCCACATAGAATATTTTATGGGCAGAAGGGCTGTTTCGAGGTTAGTGAGGGATGTTAAAGTTATTGGGAGTGAGGAGTGTGTGCTGCAACACAAGTTATTGATATGTGACATGGTGCTTAAGGAGAGGGTGATGAAAAAGAGGACCTACAGTATGCACATAGAAGGAAACTCTGGAAGTTGAAAAACCAGGCAGTAAGAGATGCCTTCTATAAAGATATGAACAGAGTGGTGGTTATACAGGGAGACGTTGATAGAAGTGTTAATGGACAGTGCAGTGCCCTCAAGAACAACCTCTTGAGCGTTTTTGTTTCAGCGTGTAGAGTAGATGGACAAGGGGCCCCCCCAGGACATAAAATAACTTTTTGGTGGGATGAAGGTGTAGAAGCTGCAGTTAAGGAGAAAATAAGTCTCTTCCGGGAGTGGAGAATGGGAGGTAGCGGAGAGGATTACATGGCTGCTAAGTGCAGAGCTAGAAGAGAGATTTACAGGACAAAGTCTGAATCTCAGAGACTTTTACTTTATAACCTCTGTAGTGGAGAAAGGAAGAATATGATATTTAAAGTGACAGATCAGATGAAGGAGGAGAATAGGGTTATCATAGGTGAACAGTGTATCAGGAATGATGAAGGAAAGGTAGTGGTGAACAGTGGGGATATTATGGACGCCTGGAGAAAGCACTACAGCCGGTTGTTGAATGAGGAATTTGACTGGGACAGGGAAGGTTTGGAGCCAGAAGATCCAGTGTTTAGCCCTTGGCCTTTGAATGACGCAGCTACTGTGAGCTGGGTAATAGGAATGATGCAGGTGGGGAAGGCAGCAGGTGTGTCTGGGTTGACTGCGGAAATGCTGAAAGCCTCACGAGATATAGGAGTGAGGTTAGTCACTAATTCGATAAATGCAATTATTTATGAGAGTGTTGTCCCAGATGATTGGCTGAAGAGTGTAACTGTAAATGTGTACAAGGGAAAGGGTGGTGCCCTGGTAAGAGGAAATTATAGAGGCATAAGGCTTTTGGACCAGATAATAAAGATAATGGAAAGAATTCTGGAAGGTATGATTGAAGAAAGAGTGAATATTGATATGATGGAGTATAGGTTTATGCCAGGCAAAGGGACCACTGATGCCATATTCATTGTTCAACAGCTTCAGAAAAAATATATAGGAAAGAAATGGATATTGTACTTTGTTTTGGTTGAATTTGAGAAGGCCTTCGACTGAGTCCATAGAGAGGTGGTGAAGCGGGCGGTGAGAAAGCTTGGGATCGAAAAGTGGCTCGGTAGGGTGGTTATGGCCATGTATGTGGGTGCTTGCACCCAGGTAATTTTGAACAAAGTTTTGAGTGAGGAGTTTTCCGTGAATGTTGGAGTGCTTCAGGGGTTAGTCTTGAGCCCCTAGTTGTTAATTGTGGTACTTGAAGCCCTCTCACGTGACTTCAAAAATGGACTCCCATGGGAGATATTGTATGCTATTGATTTGGTGTTGGTTGCAGAGAATGAAAGGGAGGCGGGGAAAAGGTTTAGGGAATGGAGAGATGGTATGGGACACAATGGTTTAAGAGTAAATGCAGATAAAACAAAAGTGATGGTATCCAGGGCTGGGGATGGTACTGTCAAAGGGGAAGTGGCTATGTGTGATTTGCCACAAGGGCGTGAGAGGTAATTCCACTTTGTGCAGTGTTTGTGCAGTGTGGGTGCATAAGAGATGTAGGTATTAGAGGCAGACTGCGAGATAACCTGATTTCATATGTGTGGTGTGTCTGGGAGAGCATCTGGAGATTTCCAGGGGTGAAAGGACTGAATTTGCTGGTTGGTCTCTTGAGAGTGTGGAAGAGTTTTGTTATTTTTGAGACATGTTTTGTGTTGGTGATGGGGCTGGAGCTAGCTCTGTGGCTAGAGTGAGGAGTAGTTGGAAGTAGTTCAGGTAGCTGTTGCCTCTCCCTCCGTGCTCTGGGATCACTGTATGCAGCATGTGTTAGGAGTGTAATGCTATATTGTCGTAAAACCTGAGCAGTAAATGAAGAGGATATTTTCAGGCTCACCCTTACAGAAATGCAAATGATTAGGTGAATGTGCAGTGCATCCCAGAGTGTGTGGCCCGGGGGGCTAGGTTTACGAAGGAAGATGTAGGATGGGGCTGGAGTGTAGATTGAGATGGTTTGGGCATGTGGAGAGGATGGAGGATGATGATTGGGTGCAGAGACTGAGAAGTGTTAATGTTAGAGGTAGGGTTGTGAGAAGTAGACCGAAAAAGACCTGGGGCGAGGTCAATGAGTGTGACCTCAGGAATAAGGGACTAAATAGCGAAACTGCCAGAGATCGAGCAGCATGGACAGCCGCCATTAGGTGACCAAAGCTGACGCTTGCCAACATGTTGGAGACTTCAAAAACGAAACAAAACGAACGACTAGAGACTGCTGACTTTTTTTTTTGTACCCCCTCACTCCGACAACATATTATTCAGGTTCACTCTAGTTACCACCCAACAACATTACTCACTTTGGAGAGGAAGTATGGTAAAGGTGGTAGAAATGAAGGCTGACCCTAACCCTTCTAGTTCTGAATGTCTGTACTAAACTTAACCTGATTATCTTTATGTAATGGGAACGTTTGCACCAGCAACATGGTCGTTGTCAGAACGAAGCTTACTATTTTTGCCAGCGATTGTATCAGTGACATGAGCATTGTTAGAATTATTACCAAGGAATCCTCAGGAAATTATTAAACATGCCAAACAAATGAAGCTTATCATGTCGGGGATCGTGTTGAATGAGATAGAACTTAAAGTGGAAGACACCTAGTGGTAGTATCAGGTTGCTAGGACTGTTTTATGGTGATGGGCTGCTACGCTGATTGACCTGCCTCACCCCATATATATGTCTTTACCGCACTTGGTATTGCTTTCTCTTGCCATGTAATGATGAAGAGAAAAGAAGTGAGAGAAACACAGCCTGAACAAGTGTAAACCCTTCTAGTAGGTTGATGTCCTATATACATTACTCTGGCTTACGCCAAGCTATTAAAATTAGATTATGAAAGACTTTTCTGTTTGAAGTTATTTTCGAAATTACTCATTTTTTTCAGGTGTTCAATTTACACCTGAGTAATAACCGAGCATCTTCAAAGAAAGTTCGAGCTACAAAATGAATTAACTGCAGAATGAATTGCAAAGAAAAAGTATGTAGCGAAGACTTAAGTCCATACAACGTTTTCCTGTACATGGGTAAAATTTACCTTTATTATTAGTTATATTGTCTAGTTTCCGGCCCTATTTACCTCAGCCATTTGGCAGATAGAAGTTCCTTCAGGTTACACAAATTTTTTGGTGCTCGTGAAAATAAAATACTGAATGTACACCCATATAAAGGTCCTCAGGCTGAGTGGATCACTAAACTCATATCCCCAGCCTGCTACTTGTCTCACCCAAGATTATTTACAGGATTTTACAATCATCTCACATTGGGAAGAAGGTACAGGTCCTGTGGTGATGCAGAGGCTCGAAGATTTATGAGTCACGGCCAGCCTGGGTGAACTTTGTGATTACTTGCCAGGTAGTAAGCACAGACAAATAGTAGATGTGATAAATTGGCAGATGGGTATAGAGAGATGTATCACTGGTGTAGACAGTCAGACAGTCAAATAAATACATCATAAACAGATAGACAGACACAGATCATATGGGGTCGACATATTTCAACTTTAGTCTCATTCCAACCAACAATGAGCCCTATCAGTAACGTTGTACGGCGAGTCCTTCTGTAAGGCTTGGCAGAGGTATACAGAGCGACGCTTCGCGTCGGCAACTCAGGGCCCAAGTTCTCGGTGTTTCATGTTATTCTCAACCGGAATATCATCATGGTGATGAGGAAGA
>JAGKTI010028388.1:0-12960 GCA_018397915.1 Birgus latro | reverse complement strand
AGGGGGACATACAAGGAGCACTTATAAAGGGAAAGGGAGCTTGTATGGGAGGCCAGTCCAGTAAGAGGAGCCTGTTAAGTAAGGGGGACCTGTAAGTGGATCTGTAATTGGGATATGTAAGGGAAACCTGTAAGGAATAAGGGGGATATGTAAGGGGAGCACGTAGGGGATATATATAAATGAGACCTGTAAGGGAAACCTGTAAGGGAGATATTTAAGGGGGATATGTTAGGGGAACCTGTTAGGGGGTATATGTAAGGGGACATATAAGGGTTATATGTAAGGGGAGCCTGTTAGGGAGACTTGTAAGGGTTGACTTGTAATGACAGCTCGTAAGGGGGACCTGTAAGAGGAAGGGAGGCATGTAAGGGGAGGGGAACATGTAAAAGGGAGGAACTTGAGAGCTCCCAATTGTACAGACCCTTGGATGACCTGGGGACGTATTTCTTATTCAACACTAGGCCCTGGTGGACATGGAGCCATCTCTAGGCTAAATAGAACAATTGTGAGCCCCGCCGGAATTCAGAGTTATGATTTCACACTTCCTGACAGAGTTGAAAGATCAGGGACAAAAGACTCACTACCTGAAGAAAAAAAAAATCCTCTCTTAACCTCCTCTCGATAAAGTCCCTCTGTATTTCATATTTGCCATTACCAGACAGTTTATTCAGGAGCGGTCCTTCCTAAGCTGAATGAAGTAGTAGGAATAATTTGACTATAGACATCACTATAATGAAGAGTTAAAGCACACACACACACACACACACACACACACACACACACACACACACACACACACACACACACACACACACACACACACACACACACACACGAATAACTGAAAAGCGTAAAACAGCTCTGTTCACTTTGAGACACATGAGTACATTGTGTTAGAAAGCTTAGAAGTTATAGACAGGGGGGAAAGACAGGATGGAGAGAGATGTTTTGAAATTGACCAGTAGTGTACAGTCACGGACAACAATAGCTGTACACGTCAGAGAGTTAAAATTACGAAAGAAAACTCCGACCCTATTAATTATTCATCCCTAGTTTTAATTTGCCACGTATTTGCGCGAGTCTAAAAGAAATATTATCGGCGACTGTTTTGTACATGCAAGACCGAGGGTACCGAACCAGTGTTCTATAAAAGTAAGAAGATTTAACCTTTTCACTACGATTGCCAACTCATTATTCTGTACCAACCAGCATCTGGTGATGGGGTGTTTTTTTTTTTTTTTTTAATTTAGCATATCACCCTCCCCACTATCAATATTTTCTAAGCTGAAATAAAACGGCAGGTGGTTAAATATTAAAGAAAAATCGATATCATAGTGGGATTAACACATTTTTTTTAATTTTTAGTTAGGGAGGCAACCGTAAATTTGAGCTGCATGAAATTATCAGGTGACAACAAGAATAATATAAAAAATATTTTCGTAGTGAAAGTGTAAGGGCTTCCGTAGTCAAGAGGCTAGTAAGTGCCTACACTAATTTTTCAGTAGGTTACTGATTATTTTATTTTGGTCATCGTGCGACTTTTTAAAAATCTTATTTTAATCGGAAGAACATCTCTTAGTGAAATGGTTGAGAGGCTAAGTATGAAGGACTTGTGGAAGATGTTTGTTATACTTTAAAATAGGATTCTTAAAAATGTTTACGATCGATTTACCATCATATTTTAGATTTAATATGTAGGAAGGACAAAGAAATAAGAATTCAGAGTCCTTCATAACTGCACGGACCTCCTTCAAAAACAAATCTTACTTACCAGGGGAAAATAATCGTATGTTCTATCCGTTTTCTGCAGGAACAAGAACAAAAAGTAAAATGGAGTCTTCCCGTGCCACTAGTTTTCCTTGAAGAAATAAAGGTAAGTTACGACAGAGAATTGATCGTAAATATGTTCGAGAATCTAACCCTTGGGCGTGAGTGAGATATGTGCGAGAGCCAACCTGTGTGTGGGGTGGACCTGTATGTGTGTGTGTGTGTGTGTGTGTGTGTGTGTGTGTGTGTGTGTGTGTGTGTGTGTGTGCGCGCGCGCGCGCGTTGTTTTGTGGGGGGGGGGCCAACTGGAGCCGCTAGAAGACACACAGACCCGATAATGAGAGAGTACTGTAGTTTCTGAAGGAACAAAGATTCCAAGCAGATGTACCATTCAAAACGGCTATGATTGCTCTTGCTATAAGCCAACTTTTCATTAACGATGAGTCATGAGCTACAGTAATAGAATTATCCAGTACCGTGATGCCTGAATCCTCACCTGCCTTTGAAGAACTGCAAGGAGTGGTAAATACTCTGAGTCAGCCATTCTTGTTAATAAGCTATGAATCAAGGTCAAACTGCCCTGAACTCTTTTGCCATGCTACTTACCAGTAACTTTATGTTATCTGTAAAAGAACATTGGTGGGATATCGTTCATAACATGTCCAGATATTAAACTATTGCTGGTATACTTCATGACCAAATTTATGAGGTTTCAGTGTCAGCTTTAGTGGAGTCATAATTTAACTTCCTTGGCAAAGCAAGAAAAGTTATTATATGAGGGCATTTGGATATACGCATCAGAAGCACAGTTTCTAACGCAATATCTCCATTGGACTATCTGAAGTGACTGTTTCATTATATGAAGACTTTAAAAAACTAAACACTAACACTGAAGGTGAAGTAACTACCGACATTAACTTACTGCGACTCATTCCAGTGCTTACTATTTGCACTTTACATTACCAAATACACTTCTTGATTAAGTGTATTCTTGGATATTTGTAATGTGTCAGAACATTGTCCTACTTTCGACAGGATGTTCCATAAGTCTGGGATCAGAGGAAAATAGCAGAAAAATGGCAATACCGAAACCTTTAATTACAGAACGTGTGGAAAGTGTCCAGCGTTGTTCCTGATGCATCAGTCCAAATCTGTTACCCGGTCAGAATCTTGGATCTGCTAAAATAAAAGAAAAATATATGAAATTAATATTTTTACACGATGACTGCTGTGAATTTGGTAAACATTTGAGGTTGCAAATAACAAAAAGGCAGATGGTTTCTCAGCGATTGATATGTTTTTGTTATCACTCCTGCATTTACTGCAGCGTTATTTGCTTCCCGGGAATGTGACGTCACAGCATTATTCGGTAACAAGTGATATCACAACATTCTATTGGATTTTGTTCGCTTCTTTACGCTTGCCCTTGGTGGTGGAAGACCCAGAGAGGAACATGAATCAGAGGCTGTTGGATTTTGTTTGCTTTTGTTTGTCTTTGTTCACTTTTCTTCATCTCACTCATGGCTTAACAAGATGCGGTAATGGATTTGTCATTGCCAAATTTGTCAAGTTGTCCTTTAAGCCCCACTCTTCATCAGCACCACTCAGTCATGCTCTTTGAATAACACACTTGGAATGATTTCTACGTTGTCCTTACCCCCTTCAGCCACTCATTGTTTTGATATTTTCTATCACGGCTGCAGACTTTCATCCACATCTTTGCCTTCCTTTCCCAGGAGTGAACCTGGAGCAGCCCTGCAACAGGACCCAACCTTATAGGACAGAACCATTTAGAAACACTTCATAGTGCAATGTTTCTGAAGATTTATTTTCTGCCTTTGCTTTAAGTTTCTTTGACGGAGTCTCGCTGAATTATATGAGTACATAGTGTAACGACTTGACCCTCCAGATGGCGAGAGAACAGCCAGCGAAGCAATTGGTTAGTGCATCCAGCTCACTACTGGAAATGATTATTTGCGATTCTCGGGAACCTAGATATACACGATCTCCTGCAGGTCGTATTCTGGGGGAAGACTGAGGTTTGGCAAAAATAATTTGTCTACTTCACTGTTCTTTGTGCAATCGACAGGCATTAACTAAAACCTTCTACTTTCTGGACTAGCACCAGGAAGAGATGTGAAAATCGCAGAACCTTCCCTCCTCGAATCAATGCATAAATGCTTTTGTGACACTTGTACAGTCAATTAGCATAGACCAGTGCTACCTAACTAGTCAAGGTCAGGCAGAGGACCAGTAGCCAGAAGACCTGCCCTTGCGAGAGTAAATGGTAACGTCAAGTAGTTGACACATCTATTTGAACTGAACTTATAGATTTATAAGACGGGCCCAGTAAATCTGTGTACTGTAGATAACTCTGTCATATTTTCATCTGTCACTGCCTTTTTATTAACTACATTTCTGTGTGTAATAAAACTGGCAACGGTAGCCTATGTTGCTAGTGTCAGTACCCAAACTCGGCACATTATGATAAAAACAAAGATGTCAATAAACATCGATATGCAAATACCAATCAGTAAATAAATTAGTCTCCCTACCAACCTAGCTACCTATTTATCTATTTATAAAATAAACATAAATATAAAAAAATAAACGCACGCACACACACACACACACACACACACACACACACACACACACACACACTTCAGAACCCTCTCTAAGGGCCGGAGAGGCTGTTAATTATCATCCTAATGCAAGACTGACTTAAATCAGTTCAGATAACGCATTATTGGTGGAAATTCCCAGTCATATCTCCCAGGATATTAACGCAGGGTCTGTCAGGCCATCTGTAATGGAGTTAAGGCTTTCTTATAATACACACAGTGAATTGCTTTGTTACTGTAGTAAGCAGTGAAACGCAATTCTGTCTGTGAAAAAGGTAGATGAACACCTGCCCGCCACACTGCCACTCCACTAATGCAACTACTGGACTGTCTGTGAAAGATTCTGAGATATGTATGTGATGGTAATGAAGCCTGAATGGAACCTGGAAGTATAACACCACCACTAAACTCAACTGCAGCCCCTTCCGGGATCATGAGAGGCTCACAAACACCTTCATTTCCCACACTGCTGCTCCTGACCCTGGCTGACCTCGCTAGTGGGGTGGGACAGGGGGAGGGATGGGGTGGGCGTACATGGGAGGGACGGGATATAGGGGAAGGGTGGGAGTTGTGCAGTGTCAGTGATCACGTGACAACATCATGAAAGAGTCTAGAGTTCATATTCTCGTCGACTTAAGAGACTTCCTATGACCTTTCCCTCACCAGATGACTTCTGCATATAGCAATATATAATCCTGTCTTTCATTTTATGTATATAAACTGTGCCGATGATACAAAAACATAAATTTCACACAAGATAATATCAGAGCGTACTGTACAAAAAAAAAAAAAAAAAGACAGGAGAACCTCCCTAACAAACGAGAATACGTGCCTGACACACCACAACAACCGTAACTAAACCAGGCTGCGGTGAACACATTCCTGGGTGGTGACGTCACAGCTGTCAATACAGAAGGTAGTGACGTCTGAAATCTGGCTCCGCTCCAGGGTGACGTCACCAGGCACTCTCACCGGGGATGTCAGACTCACAGGCTCGGCGGTCAGGGTGAGGGGAAGTGGGTGGAGAGGAAGAAGAGATAGAAATAGAATTAATGCCTATCGACTCCTCACCAATACACAATCTTCCCCTAGAGTGTAGTACATGATAATCGTATTTTCATTCAGGTCTCCAATTACGCTGCTAGGTGAACAGGGACACAGAGGAAATTAACTTCACCTTAAAGTCTGACCAACCCGAGAAATAAAAGTAGGAGAGAGAGGAGAGAATGAGAGGAAGGAAGGAAGAGAAGGAAGAGGAAGGTAAGGGAGGGAGTGCAAAAACGTAATAAATACAAGGGGAACCAAACAACAGCAGACCCATTGGTCCTTTCGAGGCTTTTTGTTTAGTCCTACGAGTTAAAGATGAGGGATAAGGATAGTAAAGAACGTGTGAAGAGTTGAGGACAGGATAGGGAATGCATGAGTGGGGATGCAAATGAAATGGAAGGGAGGGAAAAGAAGGAAGAGAAGATGAAGGGAAGGGGGAGAGTGGCATGAATGTGAAGAGAGGATTGTGGAAGGAAGGGAATGGCGAGGTGAAGTGGGGGGGGGAGGAGGGCAGGGCGGGGGGGGGAGTAGGTGACAGGGAGAGAAAAAAGGGATGGAAGAGACTGGGTGGGAGAGGGCTAAAAGGGGAAAGACAGCAGGGGGAGGAGACGGGAGGGGATGGGAGGATAAGGGAAGGAGGGGAAAGGAAGGTAGAGAAGAGGAGGGAAGGGAATGAGCTTGGAGGATCCAGGGTGAAATGGGAGGGAAGGGAAGGAGGACAGCAGGAAGGAGATTGGAAGGGCGGGAAAAGGATGTGAGGGGAAGGGTGGGGAGGGAAAGAAGTGAAAGGGAAAATCTGAAAGAAGGGAAGGAAGGGATGGCGGGGAGAGGACGGGGAAGGAAGTGGAGAGGAGATGGCGGGAAGAAAAGAGGTGAGGGAGGAAAAAGGGAAGAGGGAAAGGGGAAGGGAGAAGAAGGAAGGAGGGGAGAGGAGGTGAAGGGAGGGAAGGGGAAGATGTGTCCTACTTCCGTCAGTCAGCTTTTCAACACATTCATTAGCCACTCCACTGCAATGGTTTATCCCTGTTAATGTCGCAACAGTTTATTCACCCGAACGAATCCCGAGATAGCTGGTTAAAAGCTATCTATATAACCGTTTCCTTGACATGATGGAATTTGAATATTCATTCTCGTTAATGCAAGAAGATTTTATTCAGCTGACAGAACCATTAAGCATGTAAAGGGTTAAAAGCTATCTTAACAATTATTTCAATGCACTGGTGATGCTCAGGATTTTACTCTTGCTTATTAGAGACGATTTTTAAATTTAGTCAAGATAATTCATGGGAAAGTAAAGTGCTAAAAGTCATCCATATAAAACTTTTCAGTGTGTTTATGGTATTTGGGAACATATCCTCGCTGGTGCCACACTTGTTTGTTCAGCCAGGGGTAACCATAATGAGTATCTTTTTCGTTGCTATTTACTGTCATTAGTGTAGCTTTCTTTTTCGTTTTGCCTAACCCAGAAACCTGTGAAGGGTGGCCAATATAAAGACCTCCAAGTATTTATATCCTCACTCGGTAATGACAAACCTTACACATTCTCGCTAAAACTAAACGATTTTATTCGAACTAATTTACCTTTGGAACTTACCTCACCCACAACACAGGCCTCCCTCATCACTATAAATAAGCATATGGTGAGGACGCAGCTGTCAGAATGCGGCCGTCATCACACATATGGGAACATATAGGAGACCCGTGCCAAGGTGGAGGCTTTGCGGTTTTAATTAGCAAAGTATTTCCTCTCTGCATATCATGTAAATATCATGTGGATATTTCTGGTTCCTATTTTAGCCCCTTCGGTATGATAGAGTCTCTTAAAATGGATCTGTGCTTCTGATAAAGAGCAATATTTACCTTTGACGTGGCGGCTAAAAATAAAGGGGTTAGAAACAATGTATTCATTCCGATCAGCAAGATGAAATGTGTGTACATCTTAACCTAATCATCGCCAGACAATTTTATGCTCAGGGGATGACCTATCGTGTCATGAGGGTTAAATTCCTTGTGGCAAAGTTACCCACTGCGGGACTAATTTCGACTCTTGGTAGTGCAATTGCTTTTCAGAATCTCCTTTTCTAACTCCACAGCTTGAGCGAAAGAGTCGGTGGGCAGCACTAATTCTCCAGGGAGGTTCTGAGCAAGGTCTAATGAGAAACAAGATCTTACGGGGAAAAAAATCTACCCTACGATGAATTCAATACTCGTCCCGTAACATGACCAAAACACCAACGACGTCGTTGTAGCGTAACGATTAATACTTACATATTGTACAGTCGTTAGCATAAATTCGCTGCAATCTACTCGTGTGATGTGAGTCCTTTTGTCTGGCAACAGTATAAGGGGACTAGTTGCCGCATAGACTTTTATACACTTTAAAGATGTGTTTTTAAGAAGTGATAATAGAGACTGCCTAGAGTACAATATTCTGTATACCGTTTTTAATTAGTATAAAAAAGTGCAAGAGTTAACAGAAGAATGTTATGGAACGACGTACGAGCGTAATACTCTGGCATTCCTCATTTTAACCAAGTCTAAACCCCCTTCCCCTCTCTCCCCCTTTCTCCTCCTGATGTCCCCTCACCCCTCCTTCTCCCTCGTACCTCCCACTCACCTTCATGCCTCTCCACTTTCTCCACTCCCCACCCTCTCTGCCTTTATTCATTTATCCACGGCACTAACCAGACTGGTGCATCGCAATTCTCTCTTGACTATTATCGTCCTGTTCTCAATTGCTCACAGTACTTTAATAAAACTAACTGTATCCAAGACTAACTATCAATAATCCTTCCTGTTCTAGTCCCATTCTCACCCTCCCCGTCTCCTTCCTACTCCTTTTATTCCAGTTGTCATTCTTTTCTCCACCCCTTGTCACTGCCAACAGCCGCTAGATACAGAAACGTTTGAGGTCTCATTCTTGTGATGTATTCCTTATTTTTTTATTTTATCTTTATTTTATTTTTTATTTTTTTTTAGTGAGCCTGGCAGTCGGTGGATATTATTTCAGTAAGAGAAATTAAACAAACATTTGTGCCCATTCCTCCTACTTATCTCTTGTTCCAAGGAAAATGTTCCCATCCTCCTCATATTGTTCACTGATTCATGAAGCAGGATCAGAATCAATCATGTTTATCTACTGCAGCACGTTTGGAGTAAAGAGTGGGAGAAAAAGACCGTGGCATGGCAAGATCCTCTCGAATGTTGAGGAGCTAAAAGGTTACAGGAATAGACAAGAAATGGAGACGAGTGTGGTTCATTACGTAGATCTGCGCCGTGGATAAGGTAGATAGGGTGCGGCGAGAGGGAAGTGGAAATGAAGGAGAGCAAGGGGGGGAGGTGAGGTGATAGGTAGGGTGGGGAGGGACATGGGATGGGTACGAGGGAGAGAGCAGAAGTTTTACCATTCCACAACATTCTTCTGTCGGCTTTTGCACATTTTTATGCTAATCAGATATACAGAATATTGCTTTCTGGGGGATTTATAGTACTAATTCCTACAAACACGGCTTTAAAGCGTATAAAAGCCAGTATGGCAACTAGTTCCCATACACTGTTGCCAGGGAAAACAACCACATCACACAAGCAGGCTGTACATATTATTCATGGTAGGTTGATATTGAAGTGATATGAAAGTGTAAAAGAGATTATTAAGGAGAACCAATAAAAATACACAACTTGTTCCAGATATTCTGTTTTCTTTTTCTTTATTTTTCTTTTACTGCACTTAGCTCAGTGACAAAAGGAGGCAATGCTAAAGCTTTCGATCTTTCACACAGCACCCCCTAGTCACTACCAGCATCATTAGTGTCAGTCTATTGTTACAATCCGGCATTCAAGATCGGGTGATAGCGATTATAAGCCAAGTTAAAGTGAAAAGCGTATATGAGTAGCTGTTTTCGGACCCGTGATTCCCCACCTTGAACTGTATCACCACTCTGCCTCAAACGTCTTCTTTGAGCCTCTCTTGATCGCATCAGTTCTCGTGTTTTATTCCAGCTAACTTCAGACGATTTTGTTAAGCTGAGAGTGAATACAGGAGCTGAGTGTTAATACTTGTCCATTAACACTATCATGATCATTTCACCTAACCCCGGACGATTTAGTTCAGCTGACAGTGAATCGCTGGAGTTTGAAGGTGTTATTATCGATTATCATCATCAATCTCCTCCTCCTCTTCCTCCTGCTTTTCTTCTTCTTCTTCAACATCTTCCCCCTTCCTCCTTTTTTTCCTCGATTGTTTTTTATTACAGTTGTTCTTCTTGCCTTTCCTTCCATTCTTCTCTCACTCCATTTCCTTTTTCCTTTCCCTCCATCTTTCCTTTTTCTTCCCTTTCTTTTCTATTCGTCTTTCCACACTCCCTTTCTTCTTCCCATCTTTCACTCAACTCTCCTTTCTTTCTGCTCTTCTGTCTTCCATATCTCTTTCTTTCACTTTTCCTATTGTCTTTTTTCGCGTTTGCTCTGCTTCTCCTTCTTCCTTTCTTGCTCTTTCCTTTTTTCTCCCTCTCCATCCTCTCTGCTCCCCTCTATTCCCTTCCGTATTTATTTCTTCGTTCCCTGCATCATCTCCTTATCCAACCCTATTTCTTCTACTGTCTCCAGCCTCTTGTTTCAGCACTCCATTCTTCCTTTCAGTCTCTCTTTTCTTCATAGCTTCTTTCCTCTGTTTCTTTCCTTTATAATTTACTATCAGTGTTCCTCTTTTCGTCCTTCCTACTTTCCTTCCTCATTTCTACTTTTCTTCATTCTTTGCTTTCATTCTTCTTCCTCTTCTAATCATCCTTCATTTCTTTCTCCCCCTCTTCCTTCCTTCTTTCCTTTTTTACTTATTCTCTCCCTTTTCCTCCTTCCATCCTTTGTTTACTCTCTCCTTCCACCTGCTTCCTTCCTTCTTTCCTCCCATCCCCACTTTCTTCCTTGCCCTTTCCTTCTTTCCACTTTCCTTACATTCCTTCTTCTTTCCTTCTTTCTTTTCATCCTTCCTTTCTCCTTTACATCTTTCCTTCCTCCATTTCATCTTTGTTTTTTCTTTCCTCCCACTCTTCCTCCCGCCCTCCCTTCCTTCCTTTTCTTCCTTTCTTTCTTCCCTCATCCCTATCTTCCTTCTTCCTCTTTCCTTTCTTCTCTCCTTCCTTCCCTCCGCCACCCTTAAGACAAATTACAATTCCATGTCAGTGAGGGTTGCCGGGGATTGAAGGAGGGCAAGGAGGAGAGAAGGAGGAGGAGGAAAGTCAGAGGAGTGCATGAAAAGGAGGAGGAGGAGGGGGAGGAGGAGGGGGAGGAGGAGGGGGAGAAGGAAGAGGAGGATGAATATAAGGATGAAGTGGAGGAGGAGTTAAGTGAAAAAAGAAAAGGCGATGCTGTAAAAAGAGAGGAAAAAAGGAAGGCGGGGAGAAAGTTGGTACAGGAAAGGAGGACGAGGAGAAACAAGGGAAAGGGAAAGACTTTTAGAGAGGTACAGAAAGGAATGAACAACGGCACAAACTAAGAGAAAAGAATGGAGAAGAGGAAGAAGAGAAAAAAAAAGGAAAGAAAATGCAGGAAAGGGAACTGATAAAGTGATAGGGAAAAGACAGACGGGGAGGGAGTGATAAGAGTTAGAAGGAGGAGGAGGAGGAGGAGAGAAAGGCGGCCGAGCGTGGGAGGAAGGATAAGGAGGAGTCTGGGAGAGGAGGATTATGGAACACCAGAAGGAGAAAGAGAGAAGGGGAGGAAAGAGGGAAGAGGTAGAGGAGAGAAGAGAAGGTAAAGGGGATTTGTAGAAGAGAAAGAAAGGATAGAGGGGAGGAAGAGAAGAAAGTGGGAAACAAAAGAGAGGGAAGAAGGGAGGGGAAGAAAAAGCAGAGGAAAGGATGAGGAGAGGAAAGAAGAGGGAGAAAGAGAAGAAAGACGGGAAGCGAAAAGAGGGAAACGGGGAGAGGAAGAGAGGGCAGAGGGGAAACGAGAATGAACAGGACAGAAGAGGGGAAAGAGGATGAGGGAAAGGAGGGAGGGAAGAAGGGAGAGGAGGAGACGAAAGGAGAGGAAATATAGGAAAGGAGGAAAGGAGAGGAGAGATGAAGGGAAGTATAGAGGACGGGAGAGATAAGAAAATAGGTGAAAGGGGTAAGAAAAAGGAGAAAAAAAAAGGAATTGGGGAAAAGGAAGCAGAGAATGGAAAGAGGCGAAAGAGTATAAAAGAGGGAAATTCAAAAGGTAGGAGGAGAAAGGAAATAGCAGTAGTAGACTATAACCCCAAGTTCATCTGAAATGTGACCCCAATAGATTGCAGGCTGAAGTTGCTTTCCTCCTGTAGTCTATCATTCTCCTTACAAGGGAGTGGGAGGGAGTTGTGGTGCGTTTGCATAACCAGGCAGCGGAGCCTCTCAGCTACTCTCAGCTATGTCAGGGCCACCGCGCGAAAGCACCCCTTACCAGCACCACGAGAAAGGAAGTAGGAGAGGGGAGGGAAGAAGAAGAAAAAATAAAGGAAAACAGATATGTGCTGCGGAATGTCCTTAGAAGCGACAACCGTGGTAGAGGCACTGCGTGCAGACCATGAAGGATCTGAATGCGGCTCCTAGTGGATCCCCCTAAGGACAGAAGTGGGCCCCCTCTGGTGATGGATCTAGCAATGCCTCAGGGAGTGCTGCGACCTTCTTGTCACCACACCAGCACACACCCACAGCACTGGGAGCCAGGGAGCGAACTTGCGAAGTGGAGCGTTGACAAACTCCTCAAAGTTACCACTTTTCACCTGATAACTTAATTTGAAAAATAAGAACGGCCAACTAAACGACTGTTCTGTATGTGTTTCCTTTATCACCTTGTTCATAAGTAAAATTGTATGAAAGATGAGGAAAAGAAGTTTCAGTATGATAAGTTGAAGGGAATCACTAAACTAATCCAATAGGCTACACCATCTATACCTCAGGACAAATACTGTCCGTAGCTTAAAAGTGATTAGTCACATTCTCAGTCGTGTTTTTTAGTATACTCGTAATTTTAATCAAATAAAAATTTCAGACATATATGCCTATATGCAATACTACCATAAAGTAGTTTATCTGTAAATATTTATAGGGATCAGATGAAGATTACCTGCACATGCCCGCTTACAGTGTTGTTATCTTCGTGGAAACATTGGTACTTGCGATTTTGGTCGGCGATTTCGTCTTCGCATGATTTCGGCTTCATATATTACATTTTTTTTTTTATATATTTTTTAATTAAACTAATGGTATATTCACTTCTGAACTTGCCATATGAAGCATTACCCTATTCGATAACTAAATGTTATGCATTTCAAAGCACACATGCTGAGAGATTTCCAATATGCGATGAATGCTAATGGACCACTTGTTTTATGCATTTATGCATTCTAGTAAAGGTACTGCAGTATTTACTAGGTAAATAATATTTACTCAGTAACAGGTATAACTAGAATGGGACTCAGTAGAGCACATACCTCCGCCAAGGCCCAACATGCAGCTGGAAAAAGACTACCCCAGCTATGAAAACATTTAAATCGGCTAGAGTC
>JAGKTI010028387.1:0-12962 GCA_018397915.1 Birgus latro | reverse complement strand
TGATGATGATGATAACTGATGAAAATGACAATGACTGATGATGATTACTAATATTATGAAACTGAGGATCAGAATGGTTATGATGATGATAACCAATGAATGTAATGATGATGGTGATGATGTTTAGATAACAGTTTACAGTAGTGACACCTCTAATTTGTTGTGATTGTTTGTGTAGATGAACACCCTGATGGCTCGGTGGAGGAACCCATCACTGTCCCTGCATGGTATCGAGGGTGCCTTCAGTGAGACGGGAGCCAAGACTGTCATCCCACGCAAGGTTATCGGCAAGTTTAGCATCCGCATCGTGCCCAACCAAACCCCAGAGAGTGTCACCAAGGTTACCATTGACTACCTTAACAAGATGTGGGAGAAACGTGGCAGTCCCAACAAGATGAAGGTGAGGGATACTGTAGATTATAAGTTCTTGCCTACTTATTAACCTGTTGCTGTTGACTTAGGAATATAGTGCAGGGGTGGATCCAAAAGCTTGAATTACCCAGCAGTGGTAGTCATACACATAAAATCATCATTCATTCATTCATTGTCTAATCCTGTGTCGCCCCACAGAGAAGCGTAGGAGCCTGGGGCTAGGCAGGTTGGTCCTGACATTTAAGATGAGAGTGATCAGCCTCACTTATCCCTGAATGGCATTATGTGAGCAGTAAACCCCAACCACCCCTTGGATATAAACCTTCACTGGCTCAATCCGATTGGAGCACCATAATTACCCACTAAACCACTAGGTGCCAAAATTTGGTTATATGGTTACCACCCAGCACAGTAAATGGTTTCTTGGTGTACAAGAAACCATTTGGCTTGTCACTCAGTATAGAGTTACCCACAGGCAGAAGGACAGGGAATAATAATTAAAAAAGATGTATTATTACAATTTATTTTACAACCATCATGTACAGACCTTCATCAGTATGGTCAGGATCATACAGTAAAATTTTCAGACATGTTGGTGTTTTTCATTGACTAATTCTGTAACTTATTGCATAACAAAGAAAATATTGCCACACTTGGAGAATAGGGGATCTGGACTCTGGTACCACCACTAGTGTATAAACCCATAGAACCTTGGTGATGCTCTTTTGTTTATTTTTTGCCGCTACTAGGTGGCTTTATTTAATTTAGGAAAAGCCTTTTGTAGCAGAGGAGTTTTTTAAAGCTATATCTAACCCAACCGGTTTGAAGAATGTCCTAAGCTGATGAAAATTGTCTTGTAACAGAAAGAATTAATTAAAAATGGTGTCACCCAGGTTTTAGAGGTTAATAATTACAGTAATGTATTTAAATTTCTGACACCTTTCATCCTCCTGGGAATCCTTCAGTGAAGGATGGCTGTGATAGTTTAGATTCTCTCTCTCTCTCTCTCTCTCTCTCTCTCTCTCTCTCTCTCTCTCTCTCTCTCTCTCTCTCTCTCTCTCTCTCTCCTGTGAATTGTTTAATGTCAAATTTAGAATATCCCCCAAAAATTCCAGATGCAAAATATAGACACAAATTGCTGTTCTATCTATCTCTCTGTTGCTAGACGCCTTAACCCTTTCGCTGTGGAATTTATTTTCGGCTTGGTTCTCAAAAAGTGTCAATTCCCAGCAAAAAATCAAAATGGTATTAGGTAATTGTCTACAACACTTTTCTGATTGCCTGATTACTTACATAACCATTGCCAGCACTAAAATTCCTTAATAACCACATATATTGTCAGCAGGATGATGAATAAATAAAAAATTTGCTGGGGATTTAATTAAAAGGATGCCGAGATGCTGCCCAGCTGATGAGTAAATGTCCAGTGTTTGCTGTAATAGTATATTCATTATCAAGCACCTTAAGAAATATCTAATCACATTACATTGCCTATAACTCACCTAAATAATGGTAAAAATCCATAGAATGGCGACACTCAGCCAAGCACCTGATCAGCTGGGCGGGCATGTTTGTTGACATGATGTTTCGACTTGCCACCGAGTGATGGCGGCACCTTCTGGGACGTCGTTGCCATAGCGATGTCGGCGAGAGCCTGGTGTACTGCGCGGCCAGTTCAAACCGTTTTTTGAGGCCCGTCGACTACAGTCGATTTCCACAGTGAAAGGGAATACTGTAATTCATAGAACGACTATAGTCGTAAAACGCAGTAAAAGAGTTAATCCCGTAATGGGTGGCCACAAACTAATCGCCTCCATGTCGCTCTGCCCCTCGACATTTCACTGCCCTGCTGCCACCTCACACCCCCCTCTCTCATATTATATCTCTCCACTCCATCCCTCCATCTCATCCTTGGCCTCCCCCTCCCTCTCCCACCCTCCACCTCACTCACATACACTCTCCTCGTCAGTCTCTCACTCTCCATCTTCTCCACAGAAATCTTTCCTTATATAGTGGCCTGATGTAGTTGTGATTATGTAACACTAATATATCTTGATGTACCCAGTAGCACTTCATTTATTTCATATGATAGGAATTTTCTTTTCTGATACAGGATTATTGTTTGTTGATGTAAATTTGTTCTTTTTTTTAATCATCTTTTAATAGTTCTATCATTATCATCATCATCATCATCCTGACCTCCTTTCCCATCCTAGGGCAGGGTGAGGAGTAGCAATGTCCAGACAGCCCAAATTTCCCCAATCCAATGGGCCTTACTTCTATTCACTCATCATTCAAGCCCCCCAGAATCCTGGCTGTATCAGATACACCAAAAACATCCACCACGTTTTGTAGCTTCACATAAACGTATCCGATAGAGTCAATCCAGATGCTGCCATGTTAGAAGGGGTGCCATATCCCCGATCATGCACTTCTTCTCACAACACTCATCCAGCCAGCTTGATCTTTTGTCAGTTCCCTAGCCTCACCAACTTCCAAACTTCTCTTCCTCACACACTCATCCACTATATCTCTCCACCTTCTCTTTGGCCTACCTCGCCTCCTCCCTCCTTCAAATTCGCTCAGATATACCATTTTCACCACTCTCTTGTTATCCATTCTCTCCACATGACCATGCCATCTCAGTACACTCTCCACGATTCTGGTGTCCTCTGACGTCCTCACTCCACATCTTTCACGAATATATCCTATCCTCCCTCTGTACTCTACATACATTCGTCAGCAGTCCTATCTCCACTGCTCTTACTCTTGACTTTTCATTTTCATGCCACACCATAGTCTCACATCCATATGTTAAAAGTTGGCACTAATATTCCTTCATGTAAGCCTAGTGCAGCTGCAACACTCAAGCCTCTGTTTCTTATCAAGGCCTTCATTTCACCAGCTACATTCCTTCCTTTTGTGTGACTACTTTCGACTTCTTTTGCACATTTTCCTCTCTTTTCTATCACTGTATCCAGGTATTTGAACTCTCTCACCAATTCCAATCTCTCTTCGTTCACTGTGACATGACACTGGGAGTCACCTTCTCTCTCAATAACGATCACTTTACTCTTTTCTACATTTACTTTCAGGGCACAACACTCACAGACATCAGCAAAACTCTGCACTAGTCTACCAACTTCTTGTCCGGTAATTGCAAGCAGTTCTGCATTATCAGCATACAACAAGTTTGAGATATTCCATCCATCACCATTCATTACCAATGCCATCCCTCTCTCCATTATTCTTGTTTTTACTTCTCTCATCACCCCATCCATATAAATATTGAACAGCCATGGGGACATCACACAACCTTGCCACATGCTCACACCAATCGTGAACCATTCACTTAGATACCCATTAACCCTTACACATGCTTCTCTGCCATCATAAAAACTTGATGGCACCTAGCAGCTTGCCATCTACACTGTACATGCACAAAACTTTCCACAGTCCGTCTTTGTCTACTTTGTTGTATGCTTTTTCAAGATCCACGAATGCCATAAACAACCTATGGTCCTTCTCACAAGCCTTCTCTGCTATCTGTCTCACTGCAAATATTTGATCCACACATCCTCTGCCACTCCTAAATCCACCTTGTTCATCACTCATTAGGACTTCTGATATCTCTCTTACTTTCTCTATAATAATTCTTCCATATACCTTCTCTGCCACACTCAATAAACTTATGCCATGATAATTCTTGCACTCACTTTGCTCACCTTGCTTTTTGTACAGGGGTACAATCACAGCCTTTCTCCACTCTGCTGGCACAGTTTCACTCATCCATGCCTTCTGATATGTCTCCAACAAGCACTTCGTTCCACACTTTCCACGACACTTAATCATCTCTGCATACACCTCATCAGCCCCAGCTGCTTTCCCATTTTTCAGCCGCTTCACAGCACTCTTCACCTGTGCATGTGTCACATCTCCTGGCACTGCATTCCTTCTCTGCACATACCTGAAACCAATCATGTTTACAGCCGCTCTGCTCTCTCTTTTCCCCATTCATCAGGCTTACAAAATATTCTTTCCATCTGGTCCTTACTTCATCCTCTTGGGTTAATAATCTACCACCTACATCCTTCACACCATCATATTCTTTTCCACTTTCACTTCTACATTTCCACACCTCTTCCCAGAATGCTTCCTATTTTCAGTGTAGTTTGCATTCATTTTTCTTCCTAGATCATCATTTACCTCCTTCTTTTTCCTCTTCACTAGTCCCTTTACATGCTTCTTGCTCTCAGTATATTCAGTTCTTATTTCAGCTGAACTACTGTCCTGTAGCCACTTTAGCCACTTCTTCCTCTTTTCCTCCACTGCTTTCTTAACCTCATCATCCCACCATGCCATATCTTTCTTCTTTGTTGTTATTCTTGCCACACCACACACCGCTTTAGCATTCCTAACTAAGCAGTCCCTATATGCATTCCATAGGCTGTCCAGTTCCATTTCATTCCAATTCACTGATTCTAACTCCTCCTCTACTTTGGTCTTGTAATCATCTGCCATTTCTTTGATCCTCAGCTTCTCAACTTTCAGTCTTTCTCCCTGACTGCTCATTTCTCTCCTGATCCACCTCACTCCTCTCAGCTTGATCTGACATACCGTAATTATATGATGTGACAGACCTCCACTTCGTCCTCTCATGGCCCTCATATCGGCAACCATTCCCATCATTGACCTCTCTACGAGCGCGTAATCAATCAGGCTTCTTTCAACACAATCCCTGATCCCTCTGTACCATGTATATTTATGTGCATCTTTGGGTTTGAAATACGAGTTACAAATGCACAACCACCTCTCTGGACACATATTTTGTAGTCGCTTTCCATTATTATTTCTCCTGGTACTCCATAATCCCTTAACCGCGGGTCGTCACTTTCGTGACGGTCGGGTGCAATGGATCATACCGCGGGGCGTCACTTGAGTGACTCTGTGTTTTTTTTAATTCGCCTGGGCTTTCAGGTGTTGACTTGTATCATCTATCAGCACTGCCAATGTCCAACAATAGTTTGAGCTGCTAATGTCATCAGTACTCCCATCCATTGTTGACAATTTAGCCATTTTCCCCCATTCTAGACTCCCCTCCCTACCTCCCCTCTATTACCCTCTCATGTCGTCTGCTTAACCGCTCTGCGCTAAGTAAATCTTCCCCAGATTTTTCCTCTGTTTTCATCCATTGAAATGAGCCCTGTGCCCTATTCTTATGCAAAATAATATGTATATAAAAAAGTAAGGTAACTGATAGTTCCATACTCCTGGAATTGGCTAATTATCACTTGGCAACATCCAGCCTGCACTCATTCGCTAATTTCCCCTGTTTTTTTTTTTCCCTGTGAAGTATGCCGTATGAGCTACTCTCGTAATATAAACGTATATAAGAAAGGAAGGGAGAAGCCTGAGTGATATTTATATTCACCTTGAACTACCTAATTTATTATGTATTGTCTAGATTTCCTACAACTTATTTCATAGCATATACATTAGCAGCTGACATTTTCAACTCTTGGCTACCGAGATACGTATTGTGGTCAGTTCGCTCTCGTCCTTTACAGTGAAATCACGCCCCTCCATTTCTGCCACTTTTGCGCCTATTATAAAAGGCCCTGTGACTTCTACCCCTACTAATCATCGTGTGGGAAGCGGTAAAGGACTGTAGATATATATAAGTGTAATAAGTACTAGAAATAATAAAGTGTGAGTGTGTATATGAGTAAGAAATGACAGAATACCAGCGGCGAGTTAGTGAGTTAGCGCGAGTGGGAGGCTCGTACGTGCTCGTATTTTACATTACTTTCACATTGTTTTTTTTTTTTTTTGAGTGTGGATTCCAAACTACTTGGAAATCATCGAACAGTGTTTCTAGTGTTAATATCTGGCAGTGGTATTCATATTATGGGAAGTGTAAATTGGAGACTTAGTTACCCAACTTCAGAAGCCTCCACAAGTCCTACGGTAGTCGACGAGTGCTAAAAAAAAACATCCCAGGAGAAAGCTGAAGGTATGTACCATATTCATATCTAATTATAATATTCTAGGACTAATAACTGATTTTTGGCAAATATTTTTAAAAAGTCAGTCGGAGTGCGAATATCCCCTCGGGAAGGGCCCGGCGCACCTCCGACAACCCCGCAGTTTAAGGGTTAACAACCCATTATGTTATCCTCAGGACCATTGCCTACTCTTCCATTCATATTGCCCGTTACGATGACTTTATAGCTCCTGGGCATTTCTCCCACTACTTAATCCAGCTCATCCCAAAACCTGTCTTTCTCTCACTCTTGTCCTCACGCTGTGCATATGCTACAGTCACCACGACTTTCTCCTTCTCAAACTTGACATACGTACACCTCGAGCTGACATTTGTAGTCTTTCATTCTACTCTGCCACACCTTATTCATCAACAAAGCAACTCCTTCCTTGCATCTGCCTTGCCCATTCATTCCTGATCGTACAGTTCACACCCTTCCGCTCCTCCACTTCACACCCTTTCATCTTTGTTTCACACAATGCCATCACGGTATATCTTGCACTCTTGAACACATACACCACTTCCACCCTCTTGCTCTCCTCATTTACTCCTCCCACATTCCACATGGCAATGCAAATCTTCCCTGGGCAAGTATTGGACCCTCCAAGGCTCTCTGAAATGACTGCCATGATTTAAGTGATTTTGGATGGGGTAATCTGGGGGACACTTAACCCTGCCAAAACCCCCGGATGTATGGTTACCACCGAGCATAGTAAATGGTTTCCTGGTATAGTAAACCATTTGGCTTGTCACTCAGTGTAGAGATCATGTCATCTCTACATTGAGTGAATGGATAATTGGCGCCCCAATCCACCACTAACATGTAATTTTGCGCAGCAACAATAATTCATGTTTCATGCGGACATTTTATTCTAGAAGAATAGTGTCATTTGTGCATAGCTTAGTACATAACTTTTTTGGCATATCAATATGAAGTTGTCATATACAGCGTATTATTACTAGAGAGGACACCCTTAGAGCGGTGTATTTTTTTTCTTGTATGTAATTGTTTTTTCCTTCCTCTGTTCATCTTCTGTTTAGAAAAAAAAAGAATGAAAGAAAGGTAATTTTTCATCATGTCATGATCAGTTTTTAAAATGTATAATTCCTGACCTTAATATTCAATACAGTTATATCAGTACTTGTGGTGAGTATTGTTTACTGCCACACCATCTTGCAAGTTACTGCATTACCAGTAATTAATTAATCTTTAAATTTATTGGTGTGTTACCATCAGTATTTCATATTTGAAGAACATGCACATTATTATTATTATTTTTAATTATTCATTTGTTTTGTGGATTGTGGAATGTTTTGTGCATGTATGATGTAGATGGTAAGCTGCTAGGTGCTGTCAAAAGTTTTTATGGTGGTAGTGAAGCATGTGTAAGGGTAAATGGGCATCTAAGTGAATCATTCACGATCATTGTGGGTGTGTGACAAGGTTGTGTGATGTCCGCATGGTTGTTCAATATATACTCAAACCTCGAGTAACACGTGGTTGAGTAACACGTTTTTGTTCTAACGCGGCCAGCATAATGCGACAAATATTTATACACATGCGGAGAAACTCGAGCTCACGTGGGAAGTCAGCTGGCCTAACGACCAAATTTGAAAGCACGCGCTGTTACGTCACCCGCCAAAATGGCTATGGTTGTTTGGCTAACATCGAGGTAACTATTCCTTTCCAGCATGGCCAGATTTAGCTGTTAGCATATTATTAAATATGGCATAATTTTATGGAATTCAGAATTATTTTGGCATATTTTTTATATCAGATTAGGTACTAAGGTTAGCAAGGTATGTCATCACCAGCAGAGATGTTTAGCCAGACATAAACAGAGCAGACGACGTACTTCCTCCGATATTCATCCAGTCTTATATGATCTGACACTGACAAATCTTATACATTATGGCCGTGGTCACACGAGGATTCTTTTCAAGAAACATTTTGCTTGTTACTCTGCCTGAAAAAGGAAAATCCGCCATCAAGGTCACACGAGTGGTTCGGCTCATGTCTTCCAGCTGGAAAAAAACAAGTGAGCGCCGCTTTGTGAGTAGGCTACATGAGACGGACGTTAACGAATGATTCTTACACTTACAAATACAGTAAAACCTCGATATAACGGACTTCAATAGACCGGAATTTGCTTTTATTGGACTCGAGGAGCTACTGGACTAAACTCCTGTATATTGGAAAAGTCTGATAAAGCTGGAAGCATTCCGAACTGCCTGACCACTTCAGCTATGTTTACCACAATCAGACAAGTAAAAGACATGTTTATCAGTGTACAGTGCAGTATTATTATACAATTTGATTAATGTAGTGAAGGTATAACACTGTACAGTACTGCACTGGTGGTGAAAACAGTTTAAAAACCATTGATGCAGTCCGGACTAATGTCTGATATATCAGAAAAAGTCTGGATTATCAGGGGAAAGTCTACATGTCGCTTTTATCGGAATTTCGCATTTTTCGGAATGGCTTGGGTCCCAATTAGTCTGTCATAGTCAGGTCTTACTGTAACAGCAGTAAGGATAATGCTATTCCTAGAATATAATTTGGGTACCTTTCCTGGGCGCATATTTCTGTTCTGTATGGGTATTTGTCAGTACCATAGCCAGCCACCTCAGCCAAGCAGCCCTAGTTAGGTTAGGTTAGGTAAATGAGTAAAATTTTGCCTGTGAAACACACTGATTTTTTAGAAAAAATTATGGTTAGATTTGAAACAACTGAGCGAGCGTCATTCCTGGCTGAGGGTTCCCGATGGTTACACAACTGAAATATGCTTCCTGGCACACTCAAGGGCGAATGATTAGACAAAAATTTATGGGCTTCTCAATTTCAGGGGACAAAATGGAACAAAAATGTATGCTATCAGAAAAAAAAAAAAACTTTCATCCTTGTGTTCTCGTAAGTTAGGGTTCAGTTCCACATTCTTCGTTTGATTTCATGCTTCCCAACACATTTCAGACCACCTGGGCATATGGTTATCAGTCCTTTCTTGTGCCTCACTTAGCTCTTCCCCACACTCATAATAGGTTTTGCAGTTTTAAGGTATGAAGTGGAACGAAAATGTTTGCTAAATTAAGAAAAAAATTACTTTCATCCTTTTGTTCTTGTAAGTTAGTGTTCAGTTCCACATTCTTAGTTCGATTTTGTGTTTTCCAACACATTTTCAACTGACTGAGCATACGGTTATCAATCCTTTCTCGCTCCTCATCCCACACTCATAATAGGTTTCGCAGTTTTAATAGGTGAAATGGAACAAAAATGTTTGCTAATTAGAAAAAAAAATGCTTTCATCTATGTGTTCTTGTAAGTTAATTAGTGTTCAGTTCCACATTTTTCGTTCGATTTCATGCTACTCAACACATTTCAGGCCGACTGAGCATACGGCTATCAAGTCCTTTCTCGCGTCTCACTGACTTACCATAATCATAATTATGGATTTCGCAGTTTTAGGAGATGAAACTGAACGAAAATATTTGCAATTACCCCCATCCGTGTGCTTTCATAAGTTAGAGTTCAGTTCTACAGTCTTCGGTCTTCTTCCCGATAGTCTGTTATATTTTTTGGATTACTTCTGGTTGGTAGATAAATGTTTCAAGCAGAATCTGTTTCCCTGTTGTTTTTTTTGCTGTGTTCCACTGTGTCAACTCGTTTGACTCCTCAGGGTTATGGTGGAAGGACCAGTCCTAACCGAAGTGTTTAATTAAACCCTACCAAGCTTAACTATACCTAAAAATTTAATCTAAGCTAACCTAACCTAACCTTACATCCAGTTGGGAAGGTAAGAAACGAAAACCACCTTTGAGTATGTCAAGACAGTCATAGGTAGAGCTTACGGAATGTGATGATAAAAAGTGGGAAATTTTTCAGCAGGAAAAGGTAACTTGCCACCTTGAAAATTGTCAGAAAATTGCAGAAAACAAACTGGAGGAAAATGAATTGAATTGTAAGGTCCTTCTACTGCTTTAAGCCTGCATTTACCGAAATGCAAAAAAAAACTTGGCATGAATGAAAGGAATATTAAAATGATTTGGAAGGACTGGGAGAAGATAAAGATCGTGTGTAGGAAGTGATGCGAACCTGGCACGTGAATGTTTATACATTGTCCTTGCAGTGCATAGACTCTACACTGTGTGTTGTCCTGAAGCTGACTGAGATGTTTATAGGGCGTTATGTGGAGCGTCAGAAAAAGGAAACACACTTTACCCCTTCTTATCACCTTACCCCACGTAAATTACCCCCACTTGTACGCACCATCAGGTAAAACAGTGAAAGAGATATAACTTTTGTAACTGAGAACATCCCTGGTATTAAAAATTGCATTTAATAAAAAAAAAAGTTGGGTTGGGTACCCTGGTGTTGTTGATACGTAGCTTCTCGGCACTTTTCTAAAGTGTTGTTTTTTATCATATGGCCCTTGGGAGAGACGTTAGGTCGTATGGTTAGACGAAAATTTATGGGTCTGACAGTATTAGGGAGCAAAATCGAACAAAAATGTTTGCAAACCCAAAAAAAATTCACTCTTTCATTCATGTGTTCTTGTAAGTTAGCATTCAGTTTCACATTCTTCGTTTGATATCGCACTTCCCAGCACATTTCAGACTGGCTGAGCAGTTTAGCCATAAGCTTAGTTAGCCCGAAATGTGTTGGGAAGCGCGATATCAAACAAAGAATGTGAAACTGAACGCTAACTCACGAGAACACACGGATGAATTTTTTTTCTGGTTAGCACACATTCTCGGTTTATTTCATCCCGAGATTGACAGACCATAAATTTTCGTCTAACCATATGGCCTAAGGTCTCCCTCGAAGGCTACATGATACGAGAGAATGCGAAATTGACAACATTGAGGGTGGGAGGTGGGAGGAGAATACTGGGGAGCTATGTTTCAACAACACATGGGTGCCCAGCCCAACTTTTATTTTGTTAATGCTATTTTTAATACCATTATTGTTCTCAAGTACAATAGTTATATCTATTTCAGTGTTTGACCTGATGGTGGGTATAAGTGAGGGTAATTTACATGGGGTACGGTGGTAATGAGGGGCAAAAGTGAGAGTTTTGGAAAGTTGACAGAACACATTGTACTACTGTATTATACATGTAAACATATTATCTGAGTGACGCGGATTTCAGTACCACGGCCCTTGTCCAGTACCTATTGCCCACGGTACTCGAGGTTTGAGTGTATGTATATATATACTGTATATATATATATACATGTATATATGGACGGGGTGATGAGAGAAATAAAAGCACGATTAATGGTGAGAGGGATGGCATTGGTAATGAATGGTGACGGGTGGAATATTTCATATTTGTTGTATGCTGATGATTCAGTGCTACTTGCAAATACCGGACAAGAGCTTGGTAGACTAGTGCAGAGTTCTGCTGATGTCTGTGAGCGTCATGCCTTGAGAGTAAATGTAGAAAAGAGTAAAGTGATGGTTTTTGAGAGAGAGGTGACTCCCAGTGTGATATTACAGTGAATGGAGAGAGACTGGAATTGGTGAGAGAGCTCAAATACCTGGTTACAGTGATAGAAAAGAGAAGAAAATGTGCAGAAGAGGTGGATAGTAGAGTAACACAATTAAGGAAAGTAGCTGGTGCAATGAAGGCCTTGATAAGAAACAGAGGCTTGAGTGTTGCAGCTGCACAAGGCATACATGAAGGAATGTTAGTGCCAACTTTAACATATGAATGTGAGACTATGGTGTGGCATGAAAATGAAAAGTCAGGAGTGAGAGCAGTGGAGATGGGACTGGTGAGGAATGTATGTGCAATAGAGTGAGTGGATAGGATACGATATAATGTCATTCATGAAAGATGCGGAGTAAGGAAGTCTTTGGACACGAGAATCAAAGAGAGCATACTGAAATGGTATGTTCTTGAAAGAATAGATAACAATAGAGTTGTGAAAAAAGTATATCTGAGCAAATTTGAAGGAGGGAGGAAACAAAGTAGGCCATGGGGAATGTGGAGGGATATGGTGGATGAGTTGTGAGGAAGACAGGTATGGAAGTTGGTGAGGCTAGGGGACTGACAAGAGATCGAGGTGGCTGGATAAATGTTGTGAGAAGAAGTGCATGATCAGGGATTTGGCACCCCTTTTTAAAGTGACAGTGTCCGGATTGACTCTATTGGATACGTTTATGTGAAGCTACAGAATGTGGTGAATGTTTTTGGCGTATCCGATAGAGCCAGGATGCCGGGGGCTTGAATGATGAGTGAATGGAAGTGTTGCCCATTGTACTCCTCACCCTACTCTAGGGTGGGAAAGGAGGTCCAGATGATATTATTGTTATTATTATTATTATCCACTCACTCGACGTATTTCTGCTCTCGGGTGTCTGCCCTTTCCTCTCCTGTCCTTCTTTCCTTCAGTCCTCTTCTGCCTTTTTTTTCCTTCATTCTTTCCTCGTCCTTCTGCCTGTGGGTGACTCTACACTGAGTGACAAGCCAAATGGTTTCCTGTACACCAGGAAACCATTTACTACGCTGGGTGGTAACCATATAACCAAATTTTGGCGCCT
>JAGKTI010028386.1:0-12962 GCA_018397915.1 Birgus latro | reverse complement strand
GTAGGGGGTAGAGAGAGAGAGAGAGAGAGAGAGAGAGAGAGAGAGAGAGGAATAAGAGGGAAAAGAGACGGGAGGATATAGCAAAATGAATCAGGAAGAAAATGGTAATAAGAGGAAGAAAGAAAAGGAGCTAAAGAAGGGGAACCCAAAGTTGAAGAGAAGCAGCAGGAAGAAGAAAAGCATTTGAAGCGAATAGGGAGAAATGATGAGGGGAAGACGTGGAAAGGAAGGAGAGAGGTAAGGAGGAGGGCAGATAAAGAAGGAAAGAAGAGAGAGGAAAGATGAAATGAAAGAAAAGAGTGAAAGGGATAATCAAATAACATGTAGAGGGGACAAAAGACAAACAGGGAGAGGAGAAGTGGAGGTAAACAGGGAGATGAGGAAAGGAGATGAAGAGGAGGGAGAAGGATGAGGAGGAGGGAGAAGGATGAGAAGGAGGAGAAAAGTTGTAGGTAAGACCCCTGACCACGACTTACGACCGCCTCTCTTTCTCTCTCAGCCCAGTAATTCATCTTATTACTTACGAGGGCCTAAGGGGAGACACGGAAGGGAGAGGAGAGACAGTGAGGGAAAGAGAGGAAAAGGATAGGAAAGAGAGAATGGAAGGAAAGAGAGATATACAATAGTGGGAGGGAAGAGGAAAGGCAGTGGAGTGGGAAGTGGAGAGATGGTGAAGGGAAGGGGAGAGACAGTGTGGGAATGGAAGAGACATTTGAAGGAGAGATTTAGTGAAGGAAAGAGTACAGGGACAGTGAAGGGAAGGAGAGACAGTGGATGGAAGGAGATAGCTAGTGGAGGGTAAGAGACAGTGAAGGGAAAGGAGGGCAAGTCCAGGGAAGAGGAGAGAAAACGGAAGGGAGGAGAAGAGATAGGATGGGGAAGGAAAGAGACCATGCATCAGAGAAGAGGGGGACAAGCAATGTAGGCTAAGGGCAGTCAGAAGGGGGAAGACGAGACAGTGGAAAGTCTGAGATATGGAAGAGGAGAGATGGCATAGGGAAGTATAGATATCGGAGGAAGGGAAAGAAAGACTGTAGAGGATGAAAGGATAAAGACTGTAGAGAGACGAGGAAAGACAGTGGAAGGAAGATTGGAGACAGTAGTAGAAAGAATGAAAAAGTAAAACATCAAACCAATAAAACTGAATTTTTTTCGATGCATAAGATATGTAACTGTTACATGTAAGAATATAACATTGATAATACCTGGCTCAGTCTCGATGATAACCTTTTTTAAATGTCTGATATAAACACAAAAGGTCAATGAATAAAATATCGTTAAATTGTACTGTACTCCTGAAATATTACACTCTTGCATCTCTGATACTCTTTGATACAGTGTTCCACAGATTCCGTCTGTTAGTGTGAGTGGCTCTTTGAGTTAATTCACGATGCATGATAGTGAAATCCTTTTACAAAAGATATACTGCTTAGGAGGTATACTAAAATTTCTCCTTAGAGGAAGCTTAAACTCCCTCTGATACTTAGGAAAGAAAAGAAAAAAATCAGGACGAATTCAGGGTTCTGTAACGGTACCATACCATTTACTACACAGTCCGATGAAAATTCTCTCTCTCTCTCTCATGTATAAAGAATCAAAACTATATAACCGCAGGCGACACAAACACAGCTAAGAGAAGCTATCACAATCGACTTAAGCCACGCCGATATCCCATTAAAATGCCTTTCCACCAACCGTGATTAATATTAGCTAAAAATGAAACTACCAGTACATTCCACAAAGGAGATGTTGTTATTGTTGTCGTTGTTGTTTAGTAGCCTCGGTCTGCCTGGCCTAGCAGACTCATCAACAGCAGGCAAGCAGTTGCCCCCTGCATGGCCGACCAATACAATGAACCAGTGTTCTCTTGCGTTGGACAGGGCTTCGCCACAGAAAGACGCGGGTAATAGTGTTCCTGGATAGATACCGAATTTGCGTCTCTCTTCCAAGTTAACATGGGCATCATAGTAAGTTCTATATTACTCCGTTATTTGACTAAATGGTTCGTTTCGTTTCGTTTCGTTTTTTAAGGCTGCAACATGCTTGCATGCGTCGGCCTTTTTTGGATTGGAGCGTGTAGCATTTTATGACCGGATGCCCTTCCTCATGTCTACCAATGACCCTTGGGTGGATTCGATCCTCCGACCCTACGGCCAGAGCGGAGCGCTCTAACCCACTGAGCCACGGCTCAGTCACTGAGTTACCACCCAGTGATTTATGTAGAGTCACCAAAAGGCAGCACTACATGAAGTGAGTGGATGATGGACGCCCCACCTTCACCTTTTACAGGAAAGGTGAAGAGTAGTAAGGCGAGAAATATACAAATATTGTGAAGTGCATTTGATATGGAAGGTGAAATAAAACAAAAATATTCAAAACTTGGAATAGCAAAGATGAAGGCAACTGAGAAAACGAGTTGGAGAAGAGCAAGATTCCAGAACAATAGAAACAACACAAACTCAGAAACGGTGAGTGATTAATAGGCAGATGAAATCACCTATTGTTACAGGAATCAATTTATGGATATGAAAACAGCGAATGAATAAGCCAGCCAAACCACAAAACCAGTAAACATGGAACGCTACAACTGTAAGTGCAATCCATGAAACAGAAACCAAGAAACATGCAAACCAAACACCAAGGGAGTCAGTTTACAGGCACGTAGACAACGAATAATGAACATGCAAATCCCCAAAACAACGAACAAACACTGGAAACAAAACATTTATCCTGAATCTAAGGTCGAATAACAAACAAATGGTGACGCAGACCAGACACTAACCGAACCAACTGATATCCACGTCAACAATAATTGCGTCAAATACAAAACACTTCAGATTAACCACTTCTCTCCGGTGACGTAATTTTCATTGTGTTCTTGCTATCCTCGGCGATCATCTAGCTTATGAGAGACTTTTTAAAAATGGAGAGGTTAAATACAACCTTCATCAACCCTTTCAGTACTAGAAATGTTTCCTAAGTTGAATAAAAGCCTCAGGAAATAGAATAAATATAATAAAAATAGGTCAGCAGACAACAGGTTTAAATACCATCTCTTATGCCTTGTATCCCACACACTAAAACTATAGGGGCACTCAGTGGAGCGCATCTCACTGACAAGGGCAACGTAATTTCCAAACCACTCTTTATAATGGGTTAGGTTTTCTCATCACTGATTTGGGTTTCGCAAAAAGTGTTTTACGGATCCAGAATCTGTAATACGATCCGGATCGGTCCCAGAAGTTAAACGACTGTTCCATGTGACATGGGCTATCTACCCACTAAGTTTGGTCCAGATCTCTCTTTGAGTTTTTGAGTAATCCTGCTAACAAACCAACCAACCAACAAATGAAACTGCTATAGGCAGAATGCTTTCCAGATGGACTGGATTAATTTCAAACCATTTCAGCACCAATGAAATTTTGATTGGTGAATATATGGATATTTCTTAGTGCAATGTTTATTTACTCAACTGTTTACTTTTCACCAGTGTGTAGGCAATCATTTGGAGATTTTTTTTTTCTCGCTTCATTGCGAAGCACAGGATGGGTTTAGGAAGCTTAAAATTGTATTGCCTGGTGCGCCAGACGTTTCTCTTCAATTTGATTAAAAGAATCGATTTTTGAAATTTGAAAAAAAAAAAAAAAATGGTGCTTGGGCCGACCACTTGGTCCCGAAGATTTCCGGACCCACGGCCATTGAGAGGTATCAACTCCCCACCCAGCCCAGGGCGTTAGACCGATTTTGATGAAAAACAATAGGCTTCCAGGGTTTATGGATACCTACCTTCTGTTTGTTTTTGTTTTGTGTTTGTTTTTTTCCAGAACGATTGGTGCAAAACTGTGACCTGCATTTCAGACAAACAAACAAACAACCAGACAGACGGACAGACAAAGATACGGAACAGACCAACAAGCTTGCCGAATCTTTCGATTCTGGCAAGTAAAAAACAGGAGTTAAAGCACACTTCTTGGAAGGAACAGTTTGCGGGCCTACAGCCTCTGGTTCCTTCTTCCTTGCATAAAAAAAAAAAACTCTCCTGTCGGAAAGAATCAAGCAGAAGTAAAGTATTAGCAAATATGAAACACACACACACACACACACACACACACACACACACACACACACACAGATAAGTATATGAAGACAGAATATCGATTGCCCTGCCACTTTGATATCTTTCCCCTAAGGTGAATAAAAAATTATTTGACGGTAACAGAAATGAAACCGTAAATATGCCATTCACTGAAGATCTTAAAGGAACATTTGAACCGTTTCACTGTCAGGCCTCCCATGAACTTAATATTAGTTATGTCAGTAAAAGAAAACCACAAACATACCACTGTACTAAAGAGGTTAAATGAAATACTGGAATATCAATGAAAGACAAATCCTTTCAAAAATCAGATAACCCTTTCAGTACAACATATCTCTCCTGAACTGGTTAAATATTCCTTGATGGTCGGAATCTTAACTAGAATACAACACTCAGACAATGCTGACCTCAGTCGGCACCAATACCAGACGACACAGATCACCATCATAAATTAATCGACTCTTCCTTTCCCCATGACCTATATTTCCATAAAATTTCATTGAAATCCCCCAATAACATTTTGATATATACTGTAGACAGACAAACAAAAAACAGTCCCAAACCGGGACTAGAACTCATATCATCACCAAAATTTAACTAACTCTTTCATAGACTAGGACCCACATATCTACAAAATGTCACTGATATCCGTCAATAACTTTTTGAGATAACTTGTGAACAGACAAACAAATGAAACTGCCATAGGTAGAATACTTGCCGGACCACTGAAATTTTGGGGAGGTGAAAATATGAATCTTTCTTAGTGCAATGTCTTTTCATGCCTCTGCTTAGTTTTCACTGGAGTGTAGGCAGTCAATTGGCAAAATTTTTCGCACTTCAGTCCGATACATTTGATGTGTTTAGGAAGCTAAGAAATGCATTGCCAGGTGTGCCAGACGTTTCTCTTCAATTTGGTAAGAAAAATAAATAAATAAAGTTATTTTTGAAATCTGAAAAATGGTGCCAGGGCCAGCATCTGGGTACCAACGATTTCTGGACCCACGGCCACTGAGGGGTTTCAACCCCTCACCCAGCCCAGGGCCTTTGACTAGTTTTTCATGAAAAACCATAGGCTTCCAGGGTTTATAGATATCTACCTTCCGATTTTTTTTTCAAAACAATTAACGCAATACTGCGACCTATAGAGGGCAGACAAACAAACAGACGGACAGGCAGATGAAACTGCCACAGGCAGAGCGCTAGCCGGATGGTCCCGATTGTTTCTGCTTGGTTTTCACCAGCGTGTGGGGCAGTCATTTGGAGAAAAATTTCGCGCTACACTGCAAAGCACAGGATGGGTTTAGGAAGCTAAAAATTGCATTGCCAGGTGAGCCAGACATTTCTCTTTAATTTGGGTAAAAAAAAATCGATTTTTCAAAATTTGAAAAAAAAATGGTGCTGGGGCCGACCACTGAGTCCCGAAGATTTCCGGACTCACGGCCACTGAGGGGTATCAACCATCGACCCAGCCCAGGGACTTTGACAGATTTTGATGAAAAACAATAGGCTTCCAGGGTTTATGGATATCTAACTTCCGATTTTTTTTTTTTCCCCAGAACGATTGGAGCAAAATTATGACCTATAGAGAGCAGATAAACATACAGACAGGCAGGCAGACAGACAAACATACGGAACTGACCACCATGCTTGCCGAATCGACAGATTCCGGCAAGCAACAAGCAGGCAAAAGCGGTGAACCAATAACCTCCAACTCCATTGGCGGAGGAAATACTACTACTACTAATAATAATAATAATAATGTGTCATCGCACCGATAGGGTTAATGAGGCTGTTCACTTCTTCAGTATGTGTCGTCTTTCCAAAGTGAGCAAATTCGCTAGAAAGAAGTAAGAATATACGAACTAAAAGGCACCATCGTATGAAAGGGATAAAACCCCTCACGATTATTAATGAACATGAAGACAGCGATTGATAATTTCCCCTTGAAGCCGAGTATGTCATTCGTTACTAATTCTTCTATCTTACTACAGCCAGACACCACAATCCCTTATGGGGTGGTCGTTTGTGTTTGAGTTAATTGATTTACGGGAAGGGACACTAACCATCCGCCAACCCACTTGTTGATACGTAGGGAACACATATGATGATTGGGTATATGGTTACCACCCAGCGTTGTAAATGGTTTCAAGGAACCATTAGGATTGTCACTCAATGTAAAGCCATCTGAAAAGGAAAGAAGAGTAACAAAATGTGAAAGGACTGATGGAAGAAATAGGAAGAGAAGGGCAGACACACAAAAAAAAAGAATGACAAAAGTGAAGGAAGAAGAAAGCAACACTACGTCAAGTGAGTGGATGATGGTCGTCACCACCTAAACTAATTCTTGCTACTTCCAAACTATTTGAGCCAAATCTGGAAAGACCTTGATTACTGAAGGAGTTAGGCTTCTTCGATCTAGAGATAGTCCTAAAAATCGAAAGAAACAAAATGTCATCGTAATGAAGGGGTGGAGAGACACACAAAACACACCAGACATTAACCCTCTGGCTACGGTACTTTCTCTTCCGCTAAATAAAACAGTTTCGCGATATTAGAAAAATTAAAATACATTTTTTTATTATGTCATTTCTTGACCACAGAGTTAACTGATGTAATTTCTAACTTCTCTAATGCAGTAGTTCACATAGTTTAAAAAATCATTTGAAATCTACCTATTGCCAGACGCCTTAATCCCATAAGGGGTGGCCACAAACAAATCACCTCCTCGTCTCCCTGTCCCTCACCATTTCACTGCCCTGCTCCCAGCTCACACCCCACTCTCTCATACACCTCTCCATTCCATCCCTCCATCTCATCCTCGGCCTCCCCTTCCCTCACCCCCTCTCCACCTCATTCGCATACATTCATCTCGTTAGTCTCTAGCTCTCCATGTCTCGACATGGCCAAACCACCTCAATGTACTCCTCTTAATGCTTTCCATCACATCCACATCCAAACCACAACGCTGTCACTTCCTCATTCTTCAGTCTGCCTCTCCACGTAACTCCACACGCTCCTCTCAAATAACTCATTTCCAATGCTCTCATTTTTGACTTGCGTCCTTCCATCAAGGTCCAAGCTTCACTTCGATATGTTAGAGATGATATCACAATTCTAACACGCAGCGACTTTTTTACTTCCATGTTCACTTTGCCATTTCTTATCACTGCTTTCAAAGAACCAGATACCTTTCTTCCTTCTTGTATCTTTTAGAGCACTTCATTCTCCAGACTTCCATCCTTACTCATTACACTACCTAAGCACTTAAATGGACTCACATTTCCCACTTCCTCATCATCCAACCTCACTGTACATGCAGTGACTTTATTTGTCTACAAGACAGTAACTCTACTCTTCCCTATATTCACCTTAAGATTCTGTTTCCACACTCTCCCAACCTCATTCACCAAGCCTTGCAGTTCCCAATCTTCACTTAACAATACTGTATCATCTGCAAACAGCAGTACAGTAAGTTTCCAAATGCTGCCCTCTCTCATTTGAGCCGCTCCTACACCCACTGTCCTACCTTGTGTCCTTATAACCTCATCAATATACAGACTGCACAAGCATGGAGACATGACACATCCTTGTTTCAATCCAACGTTCAGATTTAAAAAAATCACTTAGTTCACTATCCTCATGCACTGCTGCCTTAGCACAATCATACATATTCTTCACAGCACTCAGTAACTTCCCATTTACACCATATATTCTTAATATTTTCCACATTCCTTGTCTATCCACCCTGTCATACGCTTTCTCCAAATCCATGAAGGCCACATACAACTCTTTTCCCGTCTCTAGAAACTTTTCCACTAAAGACCTATGAATAAATATCTGATCTCCACAACCTCTTCCCTTCCAAAACCCCCTTGTTCTTCTCCAACTAATTCCTCTGTTATTTCCGTAACTCTGCCAGTAAGTATCCTACCATATATTTTTCCCATTACACTAAGAAGATGAATGCCTATATGATTACCACACACGTCTTTTTCACCTTTTCCTTTGTACAGGGGAATAATTATACCTGCCTTCCAATACTCCGGGACTCTACCTTCCTACCAGGTCAATCTGCACATCTTCCATAACAATTCTACTTCTTTCACTCCCCCATGCTTCGTATTTCACAACACACTCCATCAGTTTCTGGGGCTTTCACCATTTTGACTTTCTTCATTGCTTCCACAACTACCATCGTAGTGATCTCACCTCCCTCCTTCTCCCAGCCATTCCCTATCCGCTTATATTCGCACTACATTCATTCTCTATGTTTAACAGTTCCTTAAAGTGTTCTCTCCATCTGCTCACTTTTTCTCCCTTTTCCAATGGCAATCAACCATTTTTATATTTCACTCCGACTAACTTCTTGATCACCCTGTCTAACTCTACCTCTTTCCAAAACACTTTCTTACATTCCCTCCATTTTACACTCAAATTCCTTCCAAATTCCTCATCCACTCTCTTCGTACTCTCTCTTACTAATCTTTTCACCTCCCGTTTCCTCCTACATATAACTCTCTTTTGTCTCTCAACTTCCTCCATACCCCGGCTTTCCATCCACTCAGTATGTGTTCTTCTTTTTCGCCACAGCTTGTCTCACCTCTTCATTCCACCATGCAGTTAATTGCATCCCTTTTGTCTTCTTGTCACTCCGCACACCACCTCACATGATTTCTTCTGTGAATATCTTGCACACACTTTCCACCTCCCCCATTTGCTCCAAATCATACCAAAACGCTCCTCCACTTCTCTTATATTCTGCCTTTTTTCTTTTTCTTTATTCTCCTGCAACCCTTCTACCCTCCTTGTATGGACTACTTCCTCCTGTCCTTCCCTTCGTCTATTCCTCCACTGCATTTGAACCTTGACTTTCACCACTACTCAGTGGTAGTCAGAACGTCCACTTCCCCAACCTCTGTATGCTCTTCCATCCATTACATACCTTCTCGTTCTGTCATCCACACACATAATCAGTCATTGCCTTCCGTTCATTCAGTTCACCACCCACCCTTCTCGTCGCTCGCCACGTACGAGTATACATTTGAAATAAGCCGGAATAAAATGCAAAGCTTGAATTTCGCGACCAAAGATGGGGAAACATCTTTTATCCCGCCCCTTCAACGAGTAACCAAGCAGCAGCGAGTGATTAAAACATACAGACCCACAAAAAACACGTCAGAAATTAAAAAAAAAAAACACCTCTCAACTACCCCCAACCCCCTATCTTGTAGACATCGAATGATTATGACAGACAAGATCACAACACACAAAAAAATCTCCCCCCTCCCATCTCATACATATATAAGCATGTGGATAACAAGTCATTAAGAGATACAAGCCCACAAAAACACACGACACACACACACACAAAAAAAAACTCGACTCCCTCCAAATTCATATCTACAAACATGCAGACAACGAGATTATAAGAATGTCAAACCCACAAAAAACATTAATCATTAGAATACAAAAACTCTCAAGGCCCCCAACTATTATTCATGAACATCTAGGAAAAACAATGACTAAAACAAAGCCACAAAAACACATCAAACATTAACCCCTCCATTCGAATTACGTATTCTTTATTTTATTCTTAATTTCAGTAGAGTATTTATTCTTCTCCTGGTAAGTCCTTAAATAGCGAAAGAGATAAAGAAGATTCCTCCAGTTAGAAAACTGTCTCCACTGGTGTCCATTGTGTGGCAGCAAGAATAACATAAAAAACAAGTACTCGGGCTGATGGAGTTAATAGCCACCTCTCAGTCTCTCCTCCCCCACCCCCAGCCCAACCCCCATCTCCCTCATCTCCCAAGAAAGCGCAGAGACAATCACCTCCCCACTAATGACCCACTTCTAATTGCGCCCTGCCATTGCGCTGATGATAATGATTGCGCAGGTATCAATCCAGGGGTGCCAGCCTTACAAACGGGGGGAAAAGGGTTGGAATGGGTAGCGAAAGTTTGGCCAAGTCCGACACGCTGGATTCAGTCACGGCCAGAATCCCGACCTAAGACTTTCAGTGTAAAAGTGTGATGATTTTGATATTTTATCCTTTGGTTACGGTGGCATCTTTTTGTTTTATTGTATGCTAGTTACCAGTTTAGGCAGAACCCTTATATCGAAAGGGGCAATGAAAAAGCTATATCTAACCCCACCAGTTTGAGAAGTCTCTCCTAAACTGAAAATTATCTTCTGGTAGCGTTCAAAATAAAGAAAAGAGTCATCGAATAAAGAAGCTTTAAGGGAAATCAGTTCAAGTTTTCCCTCCAGATGTCAGAAGCAACTTACAATTCATAAGTTTTGTTTTAGCACACAGGCTATATCTAAATCATCCGCATCTAGAACCAAAACGGCCAAGGCGGCAAGTCATTTACACCAACTAGAGGCTCTGAAGGATAGAAGGAGGAGGGGGATGGGGTACTGAGCAGAGAACCACAGAGCGAGGGGCCGTACGTGTAGCCAAGGGGAAGATTACTGTGGTTATTTTTGACTAGCGACCGACGTGATATATTACACAGCTGAAACTTTATTTTGCAGTGGTGGGTAGTTGCCTGTGCTTCCTGTGCTATTGTCTCTTTCCTAAGTCTTTGTCTGTGTTTATTGGTCTTTATCATTTTCCCATCCTCTGTGTTCTGATTGTTATCCTACATCTTTGTTACTTGTGTTTGTGTTCCCTAATCTCTATGTTACGTAGTGTTAGAAAGTTTGTCTACAGTATTTACCGGTGTTTTTATCTGAAGCACATTTTTGCTTTCCTGTGCCTCTGTTAGCCTACTCACTTCTGCTTCACTTCTGTCATTGTCCTACCTTCTGTGGTTACGTATGGCTGGCGACTGAGGTGATCTATTGCCGGGATTCTTATTATGCGGTGGTGGGGGAGGGGGGATTTCCTGTGAGTCTCTGTTACTCAGCTGTTTCTCCTTGTTTGTCTTTTATTTCCTCCTCTGTTCCTGATGCCTGTGTTTAATCGATGATGATGTAAGCCTAAGGGTCTGTCTACCTTCCCTGTGCCTATGTCTGTTGCATATTTCCTCTTTCCTTTGTCTTTTTCAGTCTTCTGCGAACATATCTTTCTGGGTGAATGATGCATAGCCGGGGCTGTAATTATGTAGTGATGGAAGGCAGGGATTGTCGGTGTTTTCCTGTGTCCTTATCTCTTACTCATTTCTATTTTCCTATGTCTGTTTCTCATTTTTATTTTGTCTTTCTTCTGTTTCCCTGTCCTCTCTTTTATCTCACTTACCCATGCCTCTCTCTCTCTCTCTCTCTCTCTCTCTCTCTCTCTCTCTCTCTCTCAAAACTTTATTCCTTGCTTTCCTTGTATCCTTGCCTTACTTTGCCTTCGTTTTTCATGTCACTCATTACTATTCTGTCTCATTTTTCCGACTTCGTTTCCCAGTCTGTCAACTTGCAGTCTGGCTCTTCAGTGCAATGCCTCCCCACCGATGAAACACTCCTGTCATCCGGCATTAACACACTTAGCCCTACTAACTGGCCTTTTTTTTTTTTTTTTAATCGCCAAACGCTGCTGTTAAGCGTGAATGAGCCTCCTGGTAGGGAATAACAAGGGCTGTTTCTAACCCCTGTCTCGCCTAAGCTGAATTCTAGCGCTTAAAATAAGCCAGAGTAAAACATAAACGCCCTCGACTTGAAGGAGTTAATAAATAGCTGCAGAATTCATTGCTGGACTCAGGCAAATTTCACTCGCACATACTGTACTGTATTCTCAAACACATCGTTTTTTTTTTTTTTTTGGCATAGTAGGCTTTATTCCACCTATTCTTTTCCAATTAATTTTGAAAAATATGCGTAGATAATTCTACGTGTATTTTGTATAATTGTAATACAGTTACTGACATAATTTACCTTAATGTATTTATTCAAATTGTGTAATTTTCGTTTTATTCTGACTACTTTGAGACGCATTAATTCAGCTTAGGAGACTGCGAACTAGATGTGTCGGGCAGCCTTTATTAATCGTTCCGTACCATATTTTCTAAACTGAATAAAATCGTGTGGTAGCAACATGCACTGAACATTAACAGCATAGTTGGAATTAAGTGATTAGTACGGCACACCACATCACAAGCCACTCGCATACAGAAATCAAATAGCAAAGAAAAAGCGCTGGAGATTCAACTAACTCCACGAGGATACGGCTGCAACAAACCAACTTGTCTAGCCAGCTCTATGGACTGGGTCAAGGGACACCAGAGACCTCGTATTACTGTCTATAGAGTTCTCTAGTGGACATGAAGGGGCGTATTCTATGTGGCACAGAATTATTTGTAACTACTTTTCCTCGCTGAAGTACGTGAAATATTGCACTTATATTTTCTTGCATGTTAGTAGGGCAGACTACATCGGTAATGAAAAAACACAAATAACATGAAAGAGAAGGTCAAGGTACAATAGGTATAATAAACTGCTCTGAGAAAGGGGGCTGCGAATCCTACAATGCAGCCAAGAATGCGGCCTTAACACAGCCCACGGAGATATCAATGTAGGTAACGCACGTACACTTCATGTAAATTTACAGTCCTTTCATTCCATAAACATTTGTATCCATATCCTTGCACAATCTACCTACTGCATCTACAAGTCTCGTACACTGTTACGTTTCATTCCATATCCCCTGTATGCACACCAGTACAGCATACTTAGAAGTGTTGGTGAAATGTGATATTCGTTCACTCCCAGCCCCACAGTGCATTCATCCCTCACCTCACCTCACCTCCTCCCCGTCAAGGTGGTGTGGTGGTATGACAACTCAAGGCCAGATCACACCATGAAACCACAAAAAAAGACGTGCAGTGGTTCTCACCTGAGACCAGATTAAAACTGCCTACCCATCTCCTAGCACTAT
>JAGKTI010028383.1:0-12962 GCA_018397915.1 Birgus latro | reverse complement strand
GGATGGGGAAATTTAATGGTGAATAGGAAGCTGGAGAGGGAGAGGAGGAAAGTAAGAAGGAAGGTAGAGGAAACGGGAGAGGGATAGTGGGGGGAATAGGAAGGAAGAAAGTGCGAGTGTCATGGGTGTAGTGGCTGGAGAGGGAAGGGTTTGGACGGTAGGGAAGCTGGGATGGAAAATGTTAGGATGTAGGGGTGATGTTGTGGGAGGATTAGCAGAATGAGGAAGAGGACAGGTGTCAGGGTAAAGGAGGGGGATTAAGGTATCTGTGGCTCAAGGAAAAACACTGGTCGAGAGATAAGTGAGTAAAAAAAAAAAAAGCAAAAAGTCTGGGCAAGATGGATGACGCGTGGGAGGGTTGGAGGAAGTGAGACTGAATAGCGAAGAAAAAAATTAGCCTAGGAGAAATGAATCTGTGGGAATAGAGGTAAGCCGTGTGGTGGCTGAAACTCATTACCCTGTTGGCCACACAGACTCGCACCCACTCATTCCTCTGCTCGTATTTTTGTCCAGACTCACAATGTCTCCGGAACCTTTAATATAATACCTTCAACTTGTGATCGATTTGTTGTCGTAAAGTAGGATATGCTTCTTGTAAGAATTTGTATGAATACTTAATTCTCTCTCTCTCTCTTTCCCTGTGTGTGTGTGTGTGTGTGTGTGTGTGCGTGTGTATGTGTGTGTGTGATGTAAACTAGATCACGGATGTGGTGTGTGGTGAGTGTTGTTACACAGAGAGGCGCTGGCGGGCTGTTGTGTGTGTAAGAGTGTGGTGTGGTGTTGTGTGGTGTGTGGTGAGGGTGTCGTTAGAGGCGCTGGTTAGCTGTGGTGTCTGTAAGAGTGTGGTGTGGTGTGGTGTGTGGTGAGGGTGTCATTAGAGGCTCTGGTTAGTTGTGGTGTCTGTAAGAGTGTGGTGTGATTTGGGGTGATGTGTTGTGAAGGTGTGGTTACATGAAGATGCTGGCTGTCTGGCGTGCGTGCGTGTGTGTGTGTAAGTAAGTAAGTAAATGTTTATTGCTTTAAAGTCATACATCATTGTATACATTTGAACGTTATATATCAAGCAACGGTCTGTCGAGCCTAAGCTCCCTGACAGACATTTTTATCAATACCATATATGAATTGTGGATGCTTTAGTTACATATACCAACTACAACCCTATGAGTATCACTGAAGAGATGAATACATAAATGCAAACTACAACACATATATATTTACATACATGTACATCGATATACATACACACATAAACTTATACATATATATACACACACATGTGCACATATATACACATACATATACACATACACATACATATACAAACATACAATAATACGCATTAATTGTATCGTAAGGTGCTTTTGTTCTAATTTAAATTATTACAAAATTTCATGTATGTATTGCTGACCTAACAAATAATTTTTCATTTCCCTTTTGAATGTTAGAATGTTACTTGACTTAAGGAGAATTTTTTTATTTATTGGTAAACTATTAAATAATTTAGGGCCGAAAGATATTATACTGTTCTTGAAGAGAGTTGTTCTAAATTGTGGAGAACATAAATTAATGCTATTATTACGAGTATTATGTGGGTTTTCCACAAACTTAAATATTTCATTCCCTACATAGCCTCTCAAAGTCTTATACATCAAGATTAATGTAAAATATTTATGAATATTTTCAAAGTTCAACAATTTTGTATTTGAAAATATTGGGGTTGTTGAATCGAATTTACCTAGAAAATATATACATCTTAAAATTTTTTTCTGAGCTATTATTATTTTGTTCAAAAATGAGGGCCAAGTACATGCCCATATGGATACACAGTACATGAGGTAAGGATAACATAGTGTATAATAAATGCTGACCATAGCCTCTGTTGTTAGTTTATCCCGGACTTTGTATAATACCCCACACACTTTGGATAACTTTAAACATATTTCATCTATATGATATTTATAATTTAAATTCTCATCTATAAGTACACCAAGAAATTTTATTTGACTGACATTTTGTATAGTTTCACCGTCAAGTAGCAAAGATGGCAAAGATTTTTTTACTGATCGGTTTTGAAAAAAAATATATTTTGTTTTAGAAACATTAAGCTTTAATTTATTAGATTTTATCCATTGATTTATTAAATTTAATTCCAAAACTAAGTTTGAATGTAGGCAACTTATATTTTTGTCTGCTAACAAGAGATTGGTATCGTCAGCATATATCGTAAACTTAAATTTTGTGCTGGCATTTATTATATCATTAATGTATATTAGAAAAAGAAGTGGCCCAAGTAATAGTGATTGAGGTACACCTTTTGATAAAGATTTAAAAGGTGAGAAATTGTTGTTACAAAAAACACATTGCATTCTATTACTGAGATAACTATGAAATAGTTTTAATGGGACACCTCTTATTCCAATATGTTCCAACTTGTCAATTAGAATTTTGTGATCTAACGTATCGAAAGCTTTCGATAAGTCAATAAATACCCCAACTACATAGAACTTTTCTTCTAAGAACTTATAAACATTGTCAACAAACTGTAGTATTGCAGATTCTGTTGATCGATCTTTACGAAACCCATGTTGGTATTCAGACAACAGGTTATTTTCCTCAAGGTATTTTATTAATCTGACAGCAATTACTTTTTCAAATATTTTACTGAAAGCTGGTAGTACTGAGATTGGGCGATAATTATTAATATCACTTCTGCTACCTGTCTTATATGTAGGAATAACTTTGGCCTTTTTTAAGTGATCAGGGAATATACCTGTTTTCAGCATAAGGTTGATTATGTGAGTCAAAGGTTTAGATATTAAATCTGATGTAGATTTTAAAACTTTGGGGGATATATCATCATGCCCTGGAGCAGCAGATTTTAAATCATTCAGGTAATTTTCAACTTCAGTCTGTTGTGCTGGAAGTAAGTACATTGAGAAATCAGGAGAGTTATTTAAGTACCTACTATGGTTGTTTTCCATTCCAGTTGATTCTGTGTTAGAGATTTTTAAAAAATGTTCATTAAATAACGTAGAGGTGTCAAGGCAAGGAGGCTTTAATTCAACAGAATGCACAGAAGTTAAGTTGTTTGTTCTACCAAGTATTGAATTAATAGTTTTCCACTGAGATTTAGGATTACCTTGACTTTCTTTCAGTATATCTTTGTAATACTTATTCTTTGCTGCTCTTAAAACTGATGTCAATTTGTTTCTGTATTGTCGATATTGTTCACCAAAGGTCAGTGGCCATTTTTTTGCTAGTCTCTCTAATCTATTTCTTTCTTTAATGCTGTTTTTTAAAGCCGTTGTTATATATGGACTAATTTCACATTTTCTATTTACACAAACCATTCTCACTGGAAAATGTTTTTGAAATATTGTATTATATATATTATAAAATTTGCTATAAGAGTTTTCAGGACAAACTGATGTTAATACATTATTCCAATTTATATGGACAAGGTCATATTTGAAGCGTTCCAGTGCAGAAGATGTTATCATTCTCTTGTTAATAGAATAAGTAACATCAGGTTTTCCATGGATATATTTAAAATGAGAGATTATTGGGAAATGATCAGTAATGTCTGTTTGTATTATGTAGTTACCAATATTTAATTCCACTTGTGTTGTCCAAATGTGATCTATAAGTGTAGCCGACATGTCAGTTACTCTTGTTGGCTTTGTTATTAAAGGAAACAAAGAAAAAGAATACATAACATTGATAAACTCAGAAACAAAGTTGTTATCACTCTTCAACAAATCTAAATTAAAATCCCCTAATATGTAAATCCCATGGTATTGTTTATCATGGGATAAAGAAAGAATTTCTGACACTGAATTTAAAAAGCTATTAACATTACCACTTGGAGGCCTATAAATACATATAAATAATGACTTCTTATTCATAATAACAGTTTCTACACCTATACTTTCTATGGAAGACTCCATTAGAGAGAATTCATTCTGCGCTAACGAGAGATAGTCCGTTGAAATATATAATGCTACTCCTCCACCATACTTATTTCTAGAGTTTGTAAACATATTGTACCCTGGTAGTTCATAGAGTGGAGCAAGATGTGGGTCTAATCTTATTTCTGTAAAACCAAGAATATTTATTGCTTTACATTCATTATATAAGACAGTGTCAGTAAAGTATTGAAGGTTTTTTGGGATTGATCGTATATTCATACTTGATATTGTAAATGTATTGTTGTTACTAGGCAGATCTAAGTCGTCAACGAAGATGTATTTTGATTTTGGAACATTTAGATGTCTTAGGTGAGTGTATAATTTACTGATATCTAAGTCACTGTTATATTTATCTTCAAGTATAATAAACGGATCGAATTCCAAGTTATGGGGATCGTTGATCCTGACCACTAAACTTGGATTATTAAGAACAATATATAATTCTTCATCACTTTCATTGGCAAAAGGTAATTCCTCAGCAAAACCTATTTCGTTAATCTCTGTAGACATAAATTGATCAAAATTTACAGTTAGAGCAGTAACTTATCTATTTCCTCTTGCGTTCTCTGGCGTTTCTTTGCTGCCGCTGTTTAGTGCCGCCAGCCTCTGCCAGGTCACCAGCAGTTTCACTGGAGACCTTACCTCCAGCCCCTCCCGGAGCCATGGCATCGGTGGCACCATTAGAGTCTACAGGTATGGTGTGTGCAGAATCAACAGGCAAAGCTGTCGCACTATCGACACCATCAGATGCAACATCGACTGTACCAGCTGCAGCTGCTCCTTCACTTTCTGTACTCCAAGTTATCCCTGAAGATGTTCCGCTGTCAGGTACCGGAGCACTTTTCACTGTCGTGGAACCACCAAAACTGTTGTCCAACTCGGTCAAGTTACCACCTCCGTCGGAAGCAGAGCAGCCGGCCCCTCCCACTGATAATGATTGTTGACCACTTTTCTCCTTTATAATTAATTTGGTGTACTTAAAGAAGGCTATTTTTCCTTCTTGTCTTGCTTGCCTCAGCAGGTGGATCTGATTCTTCTTTATTTCTTGGGATGCCGAACAAAGGTCCTCATTTATATATACTCTTGTACCCTTGAGTTTCCTAGCATTTCTCATCACTGCTTCACGATCCCCAAAATTATTGAATCTTACAACAACTGTTCGAGGACGGGAGGGATCAACTGGTCCTACTCGGTGCGCACGTTCCAGATTCATTGGAGGTAGTTGAAGCTTCTCTTCCAAAAGCTTCATAACCGCTGCAGATGTTTGTTCCCAAGTTTCACCAGGCTGCTCTTGAATCCCAGTGATTCGTAAGTTGTTACGACGATTATAGTCTTCTTGGTAGTTTAGACGTCTTTCCAGTTCATCAATTCTTGTTTTTAAACCTTCAATTATAATTTTCTTTTCATTGTCTGACTTCCGAAGTGACTTTATTTCACCTTTATAATCTAACACTTCGGCCTGGGTGAACTCCAAACTCTTTATCAGGTCAGCAATTGTTCCTTCCATTGTCTGAATTCTGGACTTCAGTTGTTCGACGACAATGTCCATAGCTGTCCGAAATGTCCTTTCTTGCGCTTCAAGGAGCACTTTGATAGCGTCAAGATCCATTGCTGTTGGTTTAAGGATATTCACACTTCTTATTACTCCAATATATTGCTTCTGAAGTGTGAGGAAAAGCCAAGATCTTAGAAAACACTTGGCAGCTTAAAGGTAGAGGAGCACCTTGGAGACACGTCCGTGTGTGTGTGTGTGTGATGCAAACTAGATCACGGATGTTGCTGATACATACACCATGTCGAGGATGCTAAGCTACATGAGTGCGGAGGTGGGTGAAGTTATATAAAAGGAGAATTAATGTAAGAGGCTCTATTTTAAAATTATGATGAACTAAAAAGTAATAAAAGGTTGTAAGTACAGAACGAAATGCATAGATTTCAACGCTCATTTGACAAGAGGCTTCTCGAGCTCAGATACTGTTTATTGTCTGTACTCAGTGCCCGGTGGATTAACAACAAACGGTATTATTAAACTACAGCAACAGTGCCTTAACTGAATAAAATCTGTACTCATCTGGAGTGTGAGCTCCAAGAAAATACGACTTAATGCAGAATATACTTTTTGTTCGTCCATTGTTTAAGAAAAAAAAAATGCTTGCAGGGGTACCCGGCAATGCCTGGGGTAGAACTCTATGATCGTTTATATCGGCATTGCCTAGGACCATGGACGCCCATTCCCCCTCTGGGACAAGACCCCTGAGGACCCATTTTATTCAATGAACCTAAGTTTCTCCTTGGGCATTTTCCCCAATAATACATTCCCTATGGACCTACTCCTACCATGGACCTATTTTTCAATTACCCACCCACAACACCCGCCCTGCCCACCCCAGCCCACCAATCCGTCCATCCATCCGACCCGTTGTAGCTAATAATAATATGGCTGTAGAAGTACGAAACTGTACAGTATCTGGCCAGCATGTTTTCACCATGTTGACTTGGTTACATTTAATTTGTTATCATGGTCATCAGGGGCGCCACCTCAGCAACTGTAATGTACACATTTAAATTCGTTGCAAACAGTTACCCCTGTTAGAGCTGTTAAGAAAGTTCTATATGCATCCATTCCATTTCCACAAAGGACGAAGAGATAGACAAGCATTCTCTTTTATATATATACGGAGAAGGAAAGGAAAAGGAACAGCAGCCGGTTTGAGTACTGTACTGTGCACAGAGCTAAGAACCAACAACATAAATGTCTGCCGGATAAACAAAGAAGAACACGGCAAAGCCAATATCAAAAGGCTTTACACGCTGGCAATATAAACAAACTTAAAGGTATTCCATGTTGGACTGTTGGGTTTTGCAACACACCACACATACCCTCCAAGGCAGGGACCTGTATTCTCGTTGAGTAAGGAGGCTTCCTAACACCTCTTTGTCAATTATTTATTTTTGAATATGGATGATTAATATCCATCTGAGATTTTTATATCCAGTGAATGGCGATGTTACAAAGATTTAGATAATACCAAATAGGACACTAAGGTGTAATAAATGTGGCAGTGTTAGGCAGCTTCCTTAACCAACAAGAACACGAGACAAGTTCTTTGGTGCCGCTATATTTGGGAGAGAGTAAACAGCGGTATAACACAGTGGGCAATAATAATAACCATACATCTAAACCGGCGTGCATGGAGGATTCTTTGGCTACTAATCACAGGCTATTTAGTAATTTTATGATAAGGACACAGAGCCCGGGAACACGGAAAGAAAATTGCTCAGGTAAGCTTGTAACGAGGGTCAAGGGTTGCAGTCTCGTCAGTTAAGGAGGCTCCCCAGCACCTTCTCCTTACAGTTTTTTTTATTTTCCATACAGCTCGTTATTCAACCCTAATGTATTGCTCTTACCTTCCATATTCATGTTAAAAGAAACAGGGAATATGCATGACAACAGCAAAGTGTAGTGTGGAAAATAAATCACTAATGGAAATGTGTAAGGAAGCTTCTTCAAGTGTCGAGAATACCGGCCCAAATCATACACACCTGATAATTACAGGTTTCTTAAAGATGTTCAGTGTCATAGCGTTTACTTAACCCTCCATGGGCCAAGACACTACTCTGTTTCTACAATGTTCAAAAGATTATTACCATACTTTATTTAAGCATTTTAACCCGTCACGTCCTGGCCGATTTTCCGCCACTGACCCCCCCAATCCCTACCAGTTTCGTATTTTTTTTTTTTTTTTTTTTGCTCGAACCTCCGCTTTTGGTGAGCAACATCGAAAATTCATAGAGAAATCGCCCTCCTGAGGTTATAAATGTTGCTACAAGTGAGCGTATCATAACCTTTTCATGCTCTATAAGGGTACCTGGCCTCAAAGAAAATGAACTATGGAAGGGGTAATAACTTCAAGCCACTTTAAACTACGTTTTTATTTATTTATTTGGTACAAATTTATATGTAATACAAGAGTAAACTGGTTTTCTCACAATAATATAGGCGATATAAGCATTGTTCACTCACCAAACACATCAACATATGGCACCTTTCTTAACGACATTACCACGTCATCACTTCTGTTTGTTTCTTCTTCTAGCTTGTTTCTTCCTTTGTCCTCCACCTCAGGAATCACTTTCCTTGTGAATTTCGTTATTGGAGAGTCCGTGGCGCGATATGTCTTTACTGGCCAGGTCAATGCTAACAGGTGAATTGTTGAGAAAATGGTTTGTTGGGGAGAGGGGAAGTCAGGTGGGGCCAGGAAGTATCCCCACCTGACGGTGGGAAGAAGGTCTCCCACATATGCCTACCAAAAATTACCCATGAAACTTGAAAAATGTGTAATTGAGGACCCTTGCAATTGCATAATAAATGGGGACATCATCAGGTGTCACCATGGCAAAACATTGCGACATACCCATACGTCGTTGGGACGCCTCAGGTTAATACAAGATTATATGTAGGTTAAGGGACACTTTGAACAGAAAGGTTAAAGAAAGATAAAAGGTATTTGCACCCACCAACTGGTCTAACGACCAAATATTTGACTGCTTTGTGGCCCTGACCATCGATTGAGTACTCACAAAATTAAATGACTTCGTTCTTGTCTAACTATTAACCTTTCCACGATGTTTGATTCAAATCAGATCAAAACTGTAAGAGTGAACTTTGCCCAGTGATATTTGACCTTTCCCTTTAACCTTGACCATCAACAAGCTGTTTCAGATCGAATCTCAATCGTTGTTTTAACCTGAAACCTTCCATGAAATCTTGTCTAAATCAGAAATAAGCTGTTTAAATTGACATTGACAAGTTACCGTGACATTTCACCTACTGTTCTAGAAAATGAAGGTCAACCACTTGGGTGATCCTCAAGCAATCCACCATGTCTGATCAAAATTATGTCTTCCTGTCCGTCTATAGCAAGACACCATAATCCAGTAAGAAGTAGTCGTTTGTGTCGAAGTTAGTTGTTTTATGGCCAATCCACTTGTTGACTCGTAAGGAAAACGTTACCTGGCTTACACAAAACCTTTAGGTTTATCACTTAATGTAATGCCAAATGAAAGGGAAAGGAGTGTAATAAGAAGTGACAGGAAAGATGGGAGCAACAGGAAGAGATGAGGGCCATCACAGAAAAAGCATGGTAAAGGTGAAGGAAGAAGTAGGCATCACTACATCAGGTGATTGGATGATTGTCGAGAAATAGGAAGAGAGGAAGGCAAACACAGAAAAAGAATGATAAGGAGATGGAAGAAGTAGGCAGCACTACATCAAGTGAGTGGATGACGGTGAGAAACAGGAAGAGAGAAGAGCAGACACAGACAAAGAATGATAAAGGTGTAGGATGAAGTAGGCAACACTACATCCAATGAGTAGAGGATGGTCGCCACCACCTACCACCATTGCTTTCTCTAGAGGATATTATTATTTTTTTGGGGAAATAACTTATTTGGCGAAGGGAAAAAAAAGAATCAGGTGTAACCTCTCCAGGTCGAAAAGTCTCTCTGACTAGAGAGCGTGAATAGAGTGAAAATAGAGTGGAAAACAACAACAACAACATCATCATCATCATCATCAAAAAATTACTGCATTATCATCATCATCATCAACAGCAACAGCAACATCATCACCATCATTAACAACAATAACAGCAACAACAACAAAGGTCTGCAACATTATCATCATCAACATCAGTAACAACAGCATCAACAAAGGACTGCATCATCATCATCATCATCATCACCACCACCGGCACCATCCCCAACAACAAAGGTCTGCAACATTATATATCAAAACTGTTTTAGTTGTTTTGTTCATGTACACACTGGCCGAACTTTAACCCTGTCTGTGATCTTGGGCTTTGACTTTTATTATTCTTTCCAGAACTGAACCCCTTCGTTCTTGCTTGATCCTTAGCACCTCCACCAAGTTTGACTCAAATAAAACAAAAACTGTCTGAGGTAACCTTGCCCTGTTACCTTGGTCTTTGACATCTCCCTGTGATCACTCCAGGACGATGATGATTATCTCCAATATTTTTTACAGCAACTGTTCCATGCAGCTTCAGAAAAACTTCTCAGAGTTAAAGGGTTGGATACAAGCAGCCACAGCCATTTAGGCACGGGACAGAACTTTAACCCGTCGAGTCCCATCGACGTATGGGTACGTCGTGATGTTTTGTCACAGCTACACCCATCGACATATGGGTATGTCGCGCAGTTGCAAGGGTCGTAATTTGCACAATTTTCAAGTTTCATGGGTGATTTTTGGCAGGCATATGTGGGAGACCTTCCTCTACCTGCTGTCAAGTGGGGATACTGCCTGGCCCCACATAATCCCCCTCCCCCCCTCCCCTCACACTAGGCAATTCACCTGTTAGCAGTAACCTAGCCAGTAAAGGCATGTTGCCTCACGGCCTCTCCAATGACGAAATTCATGGTGAAAGTGATTCCTGAGGTGGAGGACAAACAAATAAAGAAGCTAGAGCAAGAAACAAACAGAGGTGACGAGGTGGTAATGTCATAAAGGAAGGTGCCATATGTAAATGCGTTTGGTGACTGAACCATGCTTCTATTGCCTATGTAAATGTGTTAAAACCAATATAGTCTGTTACTACACATAAATTCGTACCAAATACATAAATAAATACGTAATTGAAAGTGGCTTGAATTAATTAACCCTTCCATAGTTCGTTTTCTTTAGCCAGGTACCCTGAAAAGAAGGAAAACGTAAGGTTGCATGACACCTCTATCAACAGTTTTAAACGTAGGATTGCGATTTCTCTATGAATTATCGATGTTTCTCATCAAAAGCGAAGATTTGAGCCAATAAAAGTTGTATCCAAAAATGCTTGGGATTTTGTAGTATGGTGGGATGGAAATCGGTCTGGACGTGACAGGTTAACACGAGGAATCCCATCAACGTGTGGGGGTACGTTGACACATTTTGTCACAGTGACACCTGACAATGTACCCATATGTTTTGCACTTGCAAGGTCAGTTATTTGCACATTTTTCAAGTTCCATGGGTGATTTTTGGTAGACATATGTGGGAGACCTTCCTCTACCTGCCGTGAGGCGGGGATACTGCCTGGCCCCAAATGACCCCACTCTCCCGCACGCCATTTTCTCAGCAACTCACCTGTTAACATTGACCTGGCCATTAAAGACATGTTGCGCCATGGTCTCTCCAATGACGTAAGTGATTCCTGGGGTAGAGGACAAAGGAAGAAAAAAGACAGAGGAAGAAACAACCAGAGGATGAGGTGGTAATATCGTAAAGGAAGGTGCCATATGTTGATGTTTTTGGTGAGTAAACATGCTTATATTGCCTATATTATTGTGTGAAAACCAATATACTCTTGTACTACATATAAATTCGTACCAAATAAAGAAATAAATACCAAAATTGAGTGGTTTGAAATAGTTATCCTCCCATACTATCATTTTCTCTGCAGCCAGACCAGCCATAAAGAGCAAGCCAGGTGAGGGTACTCTTACCCGTATTGGGCATTTTTAAGCTCAGGTGGGCGATTTCTCTATGAATTTTCGATCATTCTCACAAAAGCGGAGGTTTGAGCCAAAAAAAATTTTCTCCCAAATTTGCCGGAATTGGGGGGGTCAGTGGTGGAAAATCGGTCGGGACATGACGTGTTAAAAACAATTTATGGAACTGTGGAAAATCCTCTCGAAGTGAAAGGGTTTGAGTCTATGATCTGTTAAGCTACATGATACAAGGAAAAGCAGTTCAGTACTACTAACAAATATCAATACTGATGCCCGAACTACTTTAATTATAGCTAGTTGTTGGTAAGAGGTGCGAGGTAGAAGTCTGAATACAGTCAGTGCAGAAGAAACTTTAATGTTTGTAAATGTTCCATACACATCCTATTAAAATACACGGGACTTCTAAATTCAAGTGTCAGTTTCATTTATATAAAGAAGGCTCTAATGAGCAAACATCCTGTCAATTTCCAATGGTGCTCAGTGCCATAGTAATCGTAAATGAAAGTATTAAAAATGGTACACTGTAACGATTTACTACTCAGTATATCTAATCACGGAATGTTTGTGCTGCAGGTACTGTTATGGGTTTATTTACATTTTTATTTTCTAAATTTTTATTAGAATATTATTACTAGGATTTTGTTTCATTAGAATGGTTAATGGAACACACTAAGATACTGTAATCTTCTATACAGTAGGTATCTTACAAATTAGACTGAAACAGTAGTAGGTACATAAACAAGTGACGATTACATGGTTCCCTCCCCCTCCCCTCTCCCTCTTCTCTATAATTGCAGTATGAGTCAGGTCATATGAGCAAAATTAGGGTGTCTGTAATACCTTACTGGCGTGAGGTAACAAGGGGAAGTTCCTACCCTTGCAGCCAAAATGCAAAGGGTGCATTTTGTAGTTAAGGCAGCAAATGAGAGGTACTTTCGTCCATCACATGCAAAATAACGACTTGTAGAAATGAGTAAAAATACATATTCTCTAGTGTTATACTGTTTGAAACAAAGTAGATGATTTTTAAAATTAATACAAATAAAAAAAAGTCAACGATATTAGTTAAATAACCTACACTGTTTTTCTTTTTCTAACTGCACCTAGGTCCAAGAAGACAGTTACCATTTTGTAAGAAAAAGTGAATGAACTATTGAGCAAAATGAATGATTTGGATGATCAAACAAGGCCAAAACTGTCTGCCATTTTGTCTTCCACTTAACAGTGCTTTGGGGAGACGACTGAAGGACTCTCCAATAAACGTACTTTTTGTGGGTGTAGAGTTAGCAACATGTCGCGCCCCCCCTGAATACAACAATGATATTTACCCCGGGAATATTATCCTCCCTTATTTATTACTTTGGTAGCGTGAAACAATAGACACTGGCATGCGCGACTTCGATGTTCACTATTCATACATTCTCAGAACTGGGAACTGGAAGAAATGAAAATGATATGGTTTTTCTAGGTTTTAATTATCAAAATAAT
>JAGKTI010028382.1:0-12963 GCA_018397915.1 Birgus latro | reverse complement strand
AAAAAAAAAAAAAAAAAATCTATAACCCCAAAGGGGAGAAGGGACAGATCCTCACCGCACCACACCGCTCGAGAGTCAACCACGCATTGCAGTCAGTGACATCCGCAGCAGGGCCCGACAGCAAAACTGGCTTACCCCTGCCACATCATAATGGATCCAGCCCTTTACCCGCACCTGACCTGATCAGCTGATCAGACAAAATGCGGGAGAATATCCCCTCAGGGCTGCGTCATCATTTATTCATTCCTACTCCCGCCATAAGGAGGTTTTGGGCCCCCTTTTCCCCACTTCAGCCCGCCTCATAGACGCGGGGGAAGGCCCCCTACCTATTCGTGGGGAAACTCGGGCCCTACAAACCAAGACTCATCAACAAGCCTCCACCTGTCATCCCTTCATCATTTTTGACTCGTTCTGCCGTACTTATGATGGTTACTTGGGGCTAGACCTGCTCCAAAAGCTCCACACGCACATAGACTTCCACGGGAGGCGACTTCAGTTTCGACAGCCTCCCCAACAGCCCCAAGTCATTTGTACTTGCACAAGGCAAGACGACACCCCCCCACCCTTCTCCTGCCCCAGCCCCCCCCAGTCCCACTTTCCCCGCGACCGTCGCGTCCTCCCTCACCATTCCTCCCCACCACAAAGCGTGGCTCAGGATCAATAAGCCCACAGGGACCCATTCCCTATTTTCTCCAAGAGTCCCCACCGGGCTCCTCGCTGCCTGCCTGATGTCGCTGACTTTCCTTCTGCCCCACATTAACGCCGTCAAAGTGCCGAACCTGGCGGCCACGCCCCTCACTCTGCCAAGGGGACTCCTGATCGGCGATCTAGAGGCAGCAGAGCCTTGCGACACCCCACCCCTAGAATCAAATCTCTCTCCCCTCCTTCCTTTGCCTGACCACTTATCTCCCCATCAAGCCGAAATGCTACACCATCTACTACTGGAATACCAAGACCTTTTCTTGACCGGGCCTGCCGACTTGGGGAATACGACGTATCTAGCCCATGAAATTCATACCACCGGGCCCCCCATCTGGCAACCCTCTCGCCGGAAGAACCCACACCAACGGGCTGAAGAGGACAGGCAAGTTCGAGAAATGCTGGACGCTGGCATCATAACACCCTCTACCAGCCCCTGGTCCTCCCCCGTTGTCCTGGTTCGGAAAAAAGACGGCACTCAGTGCTTCTGCATCGATTACCGCCACCTGAACGATGTAACTACCAAAGATGCCACTCCTCTCCCCCGCATAGACGACTCCCTAGACTCCCTACACGGCTCCACCTGGTTCTCCACGCTGGACCTCCAGTCAGGATACTGGCAGGTCCCCGTCCACCCCCGAGATCAAGAGAAAACGGCTTTCTCCATGAGTAATGGGAAACTTTATCAGTTTAATGTTCTCCCCTTTGGGCTATGCAACTCCCCGGCCACCTTCTCCCGCCTCATGGAGTCCGTCCTCAGCGGTCTGACCTGGGAAGTCTGCCTGGCGTACCTCGATGGCGTTATTGTCTTTAGCAAAACGTGAGCTGATCACCTGCACCGCCTCCGACAGGTGTTTCAGCGAATACACCAGGCTGGGTTGAAACTCAAGTCCACTAAATGTGTCCTAGCCGCCCGCTCTGTCACTTTCCTAGGACACATTGTCTCGGGGAAAGGTATCTCCCCAGATCCCGATAAGCTGAAAGCCATCGCCGACCAACCTCTTCCCCAAGACGTCCACCAAGTCCGTGCCTTCCTGGGGCTCGCGTCGTACTACCGGCGGTTCATCAAAGGATTTGCCGACCTTGCGAAACAGCTCTATGACCTCACTAAGAAAGGCGAGCCCTTCGTCTGGAGCAACGACCGAGTCGCTTGAAGGAGAAGCTTGTTTCTTCCCCCATCGTCGCCTTCCCAAACTACGACATCCCCTTCAGGTTATACACCGATTTCTCCCTGGTAGCCATAGGTGCCGTCCTGGCACAGGTCCAGGAAGGGCGCGAACACATCATAGCTTGTGCCAGCCGCACCCCAAACCCTGTCGAACGAAATTATGCCGCTAACAAGCGCGAATGTTTGGGCATCGTCTGGGCCCTCGATTACTTCAGGGCCTACCTATCTGGCACCAGAGTCACCGTCATCACAGACCACCAATCCCTTCAGTGGCTCTGGCAATCAGCCACCCACAACGCTCAACTCCTTCGCTGGCACGAAGCGCTTGAGGCGTTTGATTACGAGATTGCTTACCGGTCCGGGAAATTGCACACCAATGCCGACGCCCTCTCCCGCCTGCCATTACAATCGCTCCTCCCTCAATCCGAGCTGATCCAGCACTGGCAAAATCGAGATCGGCCCCCCTGGATTCCCCAGCATCTATTCTCAAAACTCCACCTGCAAGGGGACCAACTCTTCACGCCATCGTGCCACATTGTCCTTGATCCGGACTCCGCCGTGGGCGTCCTCATCCACCTCCACTTGGACAATGGAATCCACCTGGGTACGAAGAGGCTAACTCAGGTCTTCAACGACCTTTATTGGGCCCCCAACCCCACTACCCTCGCCCAGCATGTCACTCAGGTGTGTCGAGCATGCTGCTTAGGGAAAGACATCACCCATACGGCGGGTCCTACTGGCAAGATCTCCGCCCACAAACCCTGGCAGCTTTTGTCTGTCGACGTTGTCGGACCCCTGCCACCTAGGTCCAGCTACCAATACATTGTCACATTCGTCGACGTTTATTCCAAGTTCCTGATCGCTTGTTCAGCCAAGGAACACACTGCCATCACCATAGCCGACGCCCTCATGCGCCACGTCTTCCCCTACTTTGGCATTCCCCAGGCCATTCACTCCGATAATGCCCCAGAGTTTACAGGACAAACATGGAAAGAACTATCCACCATATTCGGGTTCTCCATTTCCCACTCCTCCCCCTACTGGCCCCAAGGAAATGGGGTATGCGAAAGGAGCCATCGGACCCTACTAAACCAAATCAGAACCCGAATCCAAAGTACCCAGGACCAAGAATGGCCTGCCTACGTCAAGATTGTCCAATGGGGAATGAACACCTGCCCCCGAGATGAAGGCATCACCCCCCACGAGCGGGTATTCGGAGAGGTGCCCCTCCTCCTCCCTTTCTGACAACACCTCCAACTCCCCGCTCATTCCCCACCCACGGACCCCCTATATCACCTGAAGCGTCGCCTACAACACCTGCACGGACACCAGGACGCTCAGACAGATTCCTCCTCCGCTAACCCTGACGAACCAGGTGACGAGGTTTTTGTGGCTTGTCTTCCCACCCCCAATAAGGTTGCCCCTCATTTTATGGGGCCCTATACCGTCACGAGAGTCCTCAACACCTTCCAAGTCGTCATTGACTACCACGGAACCTCCTGCACCTACAGGAATCGCCACGTCTGCCCCGCCCGAGACTCCCCAACCCCTGCCGCTCCCTCTTCAACCACTCGAGCAAGTTCAACACCGCCCGCTCCCCATGAAGAGCCCTTTATGTATTATTCATCCCCATCCCCTTCCCCATCGGTTTCCACCGCCCCCTCGCCACTCAAAACTCCTGCACCACGCCCGCGCACTACGCTAACCCCACCACCACGCTCCCCCGCCACTGCCACGCCGCCCGCTTCACGTGCTCAACACACAGCTACCGGAAATTCCACACCGGCCACCTCACGCTCCGCGCCCAGCTTAACCCCTACCCCACCAACCCCGGCAACCAACCACACCATGCCACCCCGCACTACGCCCTCCCCCACTTCAACTTCCTTTTCCTCGTCGCCGCCCACTCCATGACTAACCACCACCACTACCCGTTCCGGGCGTTTCTCACGCCCACCAGCTCGCTACACCTCAACCCCTACGCCCACCCATTCACCCAGTAACAGCCAACCGTCCACCCATTCACCCAGTAACAGCCAACCGCCCACCCATTCGCCCAGTAACAGCCAACCGCCCACCCCACCCCCCAATACCACCCCGATAACCCTTCCTACTCTGCATCTCGCATGGAAGAACCCGCCCCACCACATTCCCAGGGGAACACCGCCCCCACACTCCACCGGCAATATAAACCGCTCCGGGCTACCTCTAGCCAGCATTCGCTTCCAAGACACCACCACCACCACCACCATGCATGTCACGAGAATCACCTGGATTCCCACCTTCGGGTGACACCTAAGTGTAAGAAGCACACAACACCTACTGCGACTTCTCCAGCAGACAAACCACCCTTCCACTCTACGGGTCGCCTACACCCACCACCTGAATGCCAATGTGCCCACTGACCACTGGATGACCTTCCTGAGTCACCTCGATCCTATCCACCAAACGGCCAACGCCAACCTATACCACCTCCAGTCACGGGGTCGTGACTTTGTTACCGAGGAGGGTGGTAAAATACAGGAGTTAGGGGTTGGAGCCACAGACAACACGACGGCCGGAGCAGACGACACCAGCACCCCCAACCCCCCCAGTACCACTGGGGGACCGCCGCTGACACAGAACGGCTGGGAACAGGAACGGCATACCTGTGTCACTTCCCGGCGCCCCTCTCGCGCCCAGGTGATGACCCAGAAAGGTAGCAGTCGCCGGCACCTAGTCTCCAACCGGAGCTCAACTCAACAGGTAAGGGGTGGAGTTTACAGCTCCACGCAATGCCGTGGTATCGGCCATAGTCATACCGGGTACGGGGCAGAACCGGCCACAGTCCGTTCCCCGTTTGCATCCCCGCCACAGGCCGCGACACGGATGCGTGTCGGCCAGGCAGGACTGGCCATAAGTCGTCCGTCTCCTGTAGGCGTTCCCCCCAGAGTGGCGCCGCAGTACCGGCCATAAGCCGTACTGGGCACGAGGCAGGATCGGCCACAGTTCGTCCCTCTGCTGCTAGTGTTCCCAGCTCACCGGTACAGGCCATTAGCCACACCAGAGCTCCCACCTCCTGTGCCCTTCCGACATTGGCCATAAGTCACTTCGGGCCAGAGGTAAGGCAGGCCATTAGCTGCACAGAAGCTGTTGTCCCGTGTGCAACCCAGGCGTCGGCCATAAGTCACGCCAGGCCAGAGATAGAGCAGGCCATCAGCTGCACTGAAGCTGTCGTCCCCTGTGCAACCCAGACGTCGGCCATAAGTCACGTCAGGCCAGAGGCAGAGCAGGCCACTAGCCGCCCTGAAGCTGATGCCCCCTGTGCTACCACGACGTTGGCCATAAGTCACATCGGGCCAGGTGTAAAGCAGGCCACCGTCCGCTTCCCTCCTACAGGAGGACCTGCAGCTGGAGAGGACCCTTCATCCGAGACGTGGCAAGGCCTCGCACAAGGTCTTGGTTCCCTACGACTCCACCAGGGTGAACAGTGGCCAAAGCAGAGTCCCCGCAGACCCCGCAGCCAACAACGGGCCCTGTCCACTACTCCCCCAGCCCGAGGTTCCCGTAAGGCGACCCTCTCGGTGACACCGCCGTCTAGCAGTTGCCGCAGTCCAGCCGCCCCGGGTTCCAGTGCCCTGGGTCCCCAGTTGCCCCGGGAGTTGCCCCGAACACCAGGGCGAGACTTACCTGTGGGCGAGGCCTTCCTGAGTCTCTCCCAGACCCGTCAACAGGCTGTCTTCTGGCTCTCTTCAGGCCGAGCCCCTAGCCCCCCGACTACGTGTGGGGCCCTGTCCAGGGGCGTGCCACTCTGCCTTTTCCTCCCTACAGGAGGAATCAACCTAGGGCCCACCAGTGGTAACAAAGTGAGTGGACTTTACATATGTGTGTGCTCTTTTGACCCAGATATTTGTGTGCATCAACGAATACATCACGAGTGATCCCCTACAGTGTATTCTCGAGTTTAAGTGACCAGGAACCCAGAATATAAGACTGGACGAGCCCAATAGCTAGAACGTGGCCTGACCTATATCTCAGGTAGAGTCCCATGTCTCGGACAGTCTTCGTGACCACCAGAATATTCCTATTGTGTCGGTTGTGCCATTCCCGTGTTATTTACACTCTCCCTCCCCTTTGTGCATTAAATCTCCACTCACCCCCGTGTCCAGACACGTTAGTCAGGATATACCAAAATATCGCAGTCCCCCCTGCCAGTGATCACTACGGGCAACACTACCTGAGATAGACTTCCGGCCACCCGTTACCTGTGACACAGGTGTTAACGTAACTCATATACAGTGCCGTCCAGTGCTACACGGGTTTAGGAAATAGTAAATTCATTCCTGTGTCCTAAATTATAAGTATATTGTATGTGCCATAAGTGTCGGGTAAATAGTACCATACTTCTGCCAGTCGGTTTAGTGACAGATTCCATTTGTGTACAGAGTTAACCTACCCCCGACCAACCCAGTTGTAATATATTTGTGATGTACTATTGTTCTTTGGGAAAATATCTGGAATACATGTGTGTAATACTTACTGCCTTGTTTTTGTGTCCAGTCCTACTCTTTGGAGTTACCTCCCTGTCTAGAATAGGGACCCGCTGTAGCCTGCGTATTTGAGGGCGAGAAACCGACCCACAAATACGTAGCATAACAATTTAATTATTAGTTAAATAATCAAGATTTAGACCGAAACCGTGCTAAAGTTAGCAGAAGTGTTTCACCTTCAATTCGCCAACTCGCTTTGACAGCTTCTGTTTTGCATAAAGATTGATTTGAAATGAAAATTAATGTATTTGTGGGCATATTTTAACACATTTATCAATATGTTGGTAATTATCCCTATTTATTATCCAATGTAAACTTTTAGAATTTCCGTAGGGAGGTTTGGGCTATTTTTATTTAGAGCAGTAGTCCGATCTCTGGGCTATTATTTGGTGTTTGGAATATATTCTGGCATTTAAGTAGACGATGTTCTTTGAAGTATTTAGAGATTATGTTATTAAAACTGGGCTTAGAGCAGTTAAAGAGAGCAAACTTAGTGGTGGTTGTGAGACTGGTAGAGGTGAAACTCAAAATTTGTCGTTTGTAGTCTCCAGAAACTTGTCTCACGACACCTCATGCGTCCTCTCTCTCTCTCTCTCTCTCTCTCTCTCTCTCTCTCTCTCTCTCTCTCTCTCTCTCTCTCTCGTGTTGGACAAAGTTCACAAGGACAAAAGCCCCTTAGAGCAAAAGCCCTTAAAGCACCCCCCCCCCCCCACACACACACAGGTTCCCCCGTTTTAAAAAAAGGCATAGAGAAAATTCACCCAACCACCGACCAGTATCACTAACCAGTGTTGTAAGCAAGGTACTACAGAAGCTGACAAGAAAACTTTGGATAAATCATCTAGAAGAACAGAATATTGTTACGAAGCGGGTTTTGCCAGTTAGGTGTTCGAGAATTTTCTCGGTGTTCTATAGTTCCGGTATCGGTACGAGTCAGAGTTGCCAGTTTGCCTGCTGTTTGAGCATAGTTATTTCGTAAGTTTTGCATTAATTTTGTTTGTACCCTTTTTCTCTATAATGTTTTATTTACTTGATTGTTTGTTAAATTATGTAATTTTATTCGTTTGGTAAATGATTTAGAGTGTTATGTAATGTAAGAAGACTCTGGCATGTTTGATGTCTCTTAATTGTTAACTGTGTTGCTAGGGGCGGGTTAGGTCCAGCACGTACCAGAACTGTGGAAAAGTAGATCATTCTCGAGTAATGCAAGGTTATATAAGGATGGGGAATGAGAGTGTAGCAGGTTAAGGATTAGTTGGGCCTCAGTCAGTTTTAGTAAAGTTTAGTTGGGTGTCGGTGCAGCGTCAGTGAAGTTTGTATATTTCGGTACTTGTGAAAGCAGTGTTGTTAGGCAGTAAGTGTAACTGCAGTTCGTAAAGTTCGTATAGCTCCAGTGCTTGTGTGAATAGTGATGTGAAGTTGGAAAGCATTAAGTAAATTATCTGGATAATAAAGACAATCTACTTTAAGAAGCCAGTTCTTCGCCTCAGCTGATCTTGTGTGCTGTACACCTAAAGGCTGACCATAGGAAGAACGACTTACTGGGCAAAGTCCTTCCTATACTGCACTACTGCTGTTGGAGCCTGTGGCAGTGTGGGGACGGGGACGCAACAGTATAACAGAAAGACAGTTTGGTTACAGAATGGGAAAATCATGTGTTATTAACCTGTTGAGCTACTATGAGTAACAGAAACGCTAATGAAAAGAGAAGGATGGGTGGACAGTATCTGTTTAGATTTCAAGAAAGCATTTGACAGTACCGTACCAAAGACTTTTATGGAAATTATACCATCAAAGAGGAATCGGCAAACTGACAAGTTGGATGCAAGATTTTCTCAAAAAAAGGGAAATGAGAGCAGTACTAAGGGGAAATTACTCATCATGGAGAGAAGTGACTAGCGGAGTTCCACAGGGCTCAATGCTGGCACCAGTTATGTTTTTAGTATATATAAATGACATAGCAACATTGGAAATAAAAGCTATTTAAATATGTTTGCTGATGATGCAAAAATACAAAGGAGAATTACTAATGCAGACTCTTGCAAAGAGCTATAAGAAGAATTAAATAAACTTCATGAATGGAGCAGTACATGGCAAATGGATTTCAATGTGGACAAGTATCATGTAAGCAAGTTTGGTAAAAGTGGAAAAAGACCTGATTGGGATTATAAGTTAGGAAGTAAAACCCTACACACACCAGAAAAAGAGAAAGACCTAGGTGTAATTGTCAATAACAGATTATCTCCAGCTGATCACATCAGTGAGAAGGTACGGAACATGTATACACTCCTTGCAAATATGAGACATGCTAAGAGAGAAAACATCATTCATCAGACCATCCCTGGAGTATGCATCAGTGGTCTGGAGTCCTCATCTCAAAAAACACTTAGATAAAATTGAAAAAAAAAAAAAATCAAAGGCCAGCTGATCACATCAGTGAGAAGGTACAAGATGGGTACCAGGCTTAAGGGATCTAAGCAACGAAGAAAGACTAGAAAAACTGAATCTACATACACTACAGGAGAGAAGGAAAAGAGGAGACATGATTATGCTATATAAATAAATGCATATCAGGGAAAGAGAAAATAGACATAAATGATTACATAACCTATGGAGATGCATCAACAAGAGGACACTGCAAAAAAATGCGTAAAAAGAGAAGCGATAAAGACGTAAGGAAATTTAGTTTCCCAAATAGGGAAATTGATAAGTGCAATGCACTACCGAATGAAATAGTGTGTGCCAAAACAATTCATAAATTTAAGGATATGTACGATAAAAATGATTTAAGACACGGAACAGTACGAGCTTGACTCATTCCTGTAAAGATACAATTAGGTAAGAACTCACACCTAGGAGTGATTATCAGTAACAAACTATCTCCGGCTAACCACATCAGTGAGAAGTAACGTAACGTGTAGACATTGCTTGCTAATATGAGAATAGCATTCATATATATAAATGAAGACGTGGTGAGAGATATCATCATTCATCAGACAAACCCTAGAGTTTGCATCAGCAGGCTGGATTCCTCTTTAAAAACTAAGATTGAAATAGTACAAAGGGCAACTACAAGATGGGTACCAAGCTAAAGAAAAACTAGAAAAATTGAATCTACCAAAACTACTGGAGAGAAAGAAGAGACATGATTATGCTATATAGCTGCATCTCTGGGAAAGGGAAAATAGACATAAATCAGTATACAACTTATGGGGAAGTATCAGCAAGAGGACACAGCAAAAAACTACATAAAATGAGGGGCGATAAAGACGTAAGGAAACTCAGTTTCTCAAATAGGGCAATTGATCAGTGGAATGCACTACCGAATGAAATAATGTGTGCCAAAACTATTCATAAATTAAAGGATATGTATGATAAAAGTGTATGTGCGACACAACACACATACACAGAACAACACGCAACACACACAGCCCCCTCTCACGGTCTCATTCGCCATAGCAATAACCAACACATCACACAACACTGACGGGCCCGCTAAATGCATAAGGCTCGTGCATCCGCTATGCGGATGCGAATCTACAACGAACGAACGGGACAGTACGAGCTTGACTCCCATCCTGTAAAGATATAATTAGGTAAGAACACACAAGCGCGCACGAGGATTATTATAGGCCCTGTATTTCGGGTGTATCTCCACTCCTTCAACATGTGGTGCTCTACAGAGATTGCATGTAGGGTGAGAAGTGCTTGTAAGTGTGAATGTTGTGTTGGAGTGGCTTTGGATGTGTGTGTAGTCTGTGAACCAGAGTAATCGGCCCACCTTAAGCCGATTGGTTGCAAGCATACTAGTATGGGACACTGGTTCAACCGCAGCACCCCTTATGTCCGCCAAAGTAGTAAGTGACCTGGTGAACGCTTCCCAAAATTTTAACGACTCTGGCGGGAGGCGAACCAGCGTCCACCAGCGTGCGAGACACACACTCTGCCACTGTACCACAGAGGCTCGGACACACACACACACACACACAAAGCAATATATATATATATATATATATATATGCCACCCATGCTTGTCAGATTTGGTTCGAGATGTCTGACAGCAAGTTGTAAATGTCGAAATGAAGGAGTATTTACCACAGTGATTGCCACCGGGAAAAATAGTGCAGCACTGATTGGTCGAGTGTGATTTCAGATCATATAAAATGCAACAAATCTTGATGGATGCTTCAACATGTAGTACATTTTCAGAGAGAGAGAGAGAGAGAGGACGCGTGAGGTGTCGTGAAACAAGTTTCTGGAGACTGCAAACGACAAATTTTGAGTTTCACCTCTACTAGTCTCACAACCACCACTAAGTTTGCTCTCTATACTTGCTCTAAGCCCAGTTTTAATAACATAAACTCTTAAAATACTTCAAAGAACATCATCTTCTTAAATGCCAGAATATATTCCAAACACCAAATAATACGCCAAAGATCCCACTACTGCTCTAAATAAAAATAGCCCAAACCTTCCTACGGAAATTCTAAAAAATTTATATTAGATAATACATAGGGATAATTACAAACATATTGATAAGTGTGTTAAAATATGCCCACAAATGCATTAATTTTCATTTCAAATAAATATTTATGCAAAACAGAAACTGTCAAAGCGTGTTGAGCTGAAGGTGAAACACTTCTACTAACTTTAGCACGGTTTCGCTCTAAATCCTGATAATATAAACTAATAATTAAATGAAGCATAAAAATTTGACCAGATTTCCAGTAATTTGGTGTGTATGAACCTATGAGGTCATAATGATAATATTTTCCAATTAAAAGTGCCGATTCGGTGTTTTGTCCACCCATTTAAAATAGTATAGATATCCACGTACTTCGTGCACCACCTCATTTTCTTACATGCCGCAACATTTTCTCTTTGCAGCTTGGGTAACCAAAACAAAACGCTAAACAGTTTCTTCCTTATATTAGTTCTCTTTGCACATATTTGAATTTTCTTATATAAACTTTCTTTTCGTTTCAGACTGTTTAGGTATTGCGTACATTATTCTAACTTTTATAAACTCAAGGATTGGGTAAGGTAGACACAAAAGAAATAAAAAAATATACATAAAAATAAAGGCTGAACTATCAGCATCATGTCCAGTTAAGTGACCCTCATTCTCATTCACTCACCACTCAAGCTAACAGAATCCTGATTCCACCTCATAGGCATAACCGTCCACGTTTAATCGCTTCACATTGTCTATGAGCTGGGTCAGTCCGAATATCATTACGCCACAGGGTAAAAGCACTGGTGCCAAGCCCTTGTCATACATTCCTGTTCAAAATTCTCCCAACCAGCTCAGTCCAGTCTCATTTCCCTTACCTCATCGCTCTCCTTACCTCGCTTTATATATATATATATATATAGTCTGTTTTCATCCGACAAAAATCCCTAACCCGTTTCAGCTTAGTTGGTCAAGTGTAGTCAGATAAGAGGGCTGTCTAGTAACCAAGGAGACTCATTACTAAGGCTCATCGAATGTCATGCAACCACGGCTTTAGTATTAATGTTATGATGGTGCAATTCCGTCACATGTAAACAAACCGACTATTGTCTGCTATCTGGCGACGCTAAACGGCTGAAGTACTGCGCGGTTGCTCAGATTTAGCGCTAATACCCGGATCTTTTGTTTGGTATTTTTGAAAGAAAATGTGTAATGTGAGTTACGCGACTAAAGTATAAGAAGTGAGAACCTACTTTATAAAACTAAGTTTGGTTTTATTTAATATCTGCCGACTACTAAATTCCCGTACGATTGCTCAAATTTAACGCCCAAAGTTGGAGCATCTGGCACCAGTACACCATTGAATCGGCTCGCTCAGCGGCTCAGCCTCGCTGTGACGATATGACGCTGTCGCTCTCAGTAACCCTCCCAACGTTGAAGTGTGGAGTGTGGTTCTCCGGTGGCTTGGTTAGTGAAAGTTTGCGTTGCCGTTCTAATTGCACTTACTTCCTTCCCAAGTTTGGATATCGAAGTTCCTTGTGTGGTGTAGCATCAGGTGAGTCTTGAATTGGAAATGTCGTAGTTCGGACGAGTTAAACTGGCATGTCAAAGTAGAACTCAGCTAGACTAGCAGTGAAATTCTTAGACAAGCGTAAAGTCAAGGTCGAATAGAGATGAAAGTGGGTGTAGTGGGTTGATTGTGTTACTTTGAGTGCATGCAGAGATTGCGTGCTGATTACATTTGTGCGTGCACGAGTTGTTGGCGCAAGGGTGGCTGGGCAGGGATCGTTGAAGATTTCGTCACCCTTGCTTAAATCAGCTTGTATCAATAGCTCGTACAGTATGGTTTATTAAAGAGGGTTTATTATCACTGATAACAAGATTTAGCCTTGATTTGAGAAGCAGGTTGATTTTAGGCCAGATTTTGGTATATATAAGCTGCATAGTAGACAACCGGATTGGATCAAGGTACCGAACTTGCTAAAACCCACTGCGTCTTACCCACTCCATAATATTATGGGCAACAAAAAAGAAAAGCAGGCTCTTCGTTGCCAAGGTTAAAAGTACTATGGCGTGGCTGTATGTTATTAAAAAGATTTAACGCTATTGAAGTG
>JAGKTI010028381.1:0-12963 GCA_018397915.1 Birgus latro | reverse complement strand
TGTGTGTGTGTGTGTGTGTGTGTGTGTGTGTGTGTGCGTGTGTGTGTAAACATTATTAAAAAGAATGAGATGAGTAGGGAGAAGGGAGACTGAAGTAGGGAAATGAGAAGGGGAGGAAGACAACAGGCCTACAAAGAACACAAAAATATAAGTTACGGGGTCAATTTTGTCCATCCATCCATCCATCATCCAATCCCACACTGCCTCATGAGAAGCGTAGGAAACTGGGGCTAGGGACGTTGGTTCTGACATTTAACATGAGAGTGACCAGCCGCACTCATCCCTGAGTGGCATTACGTGAGCAATAAGCCCCAACCACCCCTTGGATATAAACCTTCACCGGCTCGATCCGCGTCCTTTCAATTTTTTACGGGGTACTTTATAGCGAACATGTCTACTCTTGAAAAAAGGCAAGGATAGCAAAGCAGGAGGATAAGGAGGATATGGGCAACGATGGAAAATAAAGGATTAAAAATGAAAAAAAAAATGAAGGTGATGAAGAACGGAACTATGAGGGAGTGCGTTAATGAGATGGAAGAAGGGAGAGAGAGAGGGAAGAAAGATGCTGAAAGTGGAAGTGAGGGAGGAAAAAAGGGAAAAACTAAAGCTGGGAGAGGGTGGGAGGGAAAGGGCGAGGAAGGGGTGATGGAAGAGGAAGAGACACGAAAGGGAAGGTGGGAAAAGGAAGTAGGAGAGTGAAGAAGAAAACGTGGTAAGGAAGAAGAGGGAAAGAGGGAAGAAGAAAGAAGGGGAGGAGGAAAGAGAGAAGAGGAAAACGAGAAAACCAAGGAGAACGAAGGTATAGGGAAGATAAAACAGAAGAGAAAGAGAAGGGAGGAAGAGGAGTACGGAAGAGGAAGAGGAGCAAGAAAGAGGATGAGTCACGCCCCGGCCGCCTCGCTGGGGAAGACTCCTAATTTCCCCGCTGAACCTCACGTCTGGGGGACGCTGCGGAGCACGTGATGGGGGAGGGGAAGATGGAGGATGGGGTAGAAAGGGAAATAATAGGGGAGGCAGTCAGAGATAGGGGAAAACGGAGGAGCGAATGGGAGAGGAAATGATAGGGAAGAAAGCCAGGAAATGGGGAAAAGAGAGGATGGGGTAGCAAAGACAGGCACGGAATGGGTAAAAAGAAGGATGGGGTGGGAAAGGGAAGGAGAGGGAAGATAGTCAGGGAATGCGTAAAAGGGAGGATGGGGTGGGAATGGGAAGGACAGGGAAAGTAGTCAGGGAAGAAGGATTGAAAGGATGGGTATAGGGAAGGGGAAACGACAGACGGAGAGAAAGGGACGATACAAAGGAGCACATAGGAAAACAAACAGCAACAGACCTTATGGTCCTGTCGAGGCTGTTTGTTACAGAGTAGACTACGACTACAAGATCTAACTCTACATGCTGAAGGATAAGGATAGTAAAGCAAGAAGGCTCCCCCGATAGGATGAGAAGGAGAGGACAGAATAAGAAAAGCGAACACAGGGAGAAAAGGGACAGGTTTAATTGAGATGAGGTGAGGAAAGAGAGAAAAGGGGAAAAAATGTGAAGGGAAAAAAGATATTGAAAAGAATGTGACTGGGAAGAAAAGGGTATATTAGAAAAGGGAAGGAGAGAGAAAGTGGAGGAGGAGAGGAGAAAGACCGTGGAAAGAGAGGAGAGACAGAAATATCAGAATAACAGACGTAACGTGAGGAAACAGAGAAAGAAGCGCTTAGGATGAGGAGGAACGGTGGGCGGGGAAACTTACGTGGGAGGCGGATAAAGAAGTCTATGGGATCGGGAGGAGCTGTGGAGAAGTGCAGAAAGACAGAAGGGGAGGACATGGAGACTGTGCGTTGCGAGGGGAAGGTAGTGATGAGGCAACTAGGATGAGGAATAAGTCAAACGAGGAAAGGGAATGATGAGCGGAAAGGGGAAGGGGTATGGATAGGGAAAGGAGATGTGGAAAGGGACCGAAGGGAGGAAAAGGGAAGGGGTATGGATAGGGAAAGGAAACGTGAGGTAGGAAACGAGGAGGACGTGGGGAGAGGAGAAAAAAATGAAAATACCTAGCAACACAGATGAGTAAGAAACGGGGAGAGTGAAGGTGGGAGTGACATTATGAGGAACCACAGACACCAAAGATGGATGGAAAGACAAAGAAATGGATGGGTGGGGGACGTAGATTGAAGACCGAAGGACAAAGAAACTAAAACGATAACAGGCAAAGTCAGAAGCATTAGAATTTTTAGTTCATCATCATCATCATATTCCCATACAGATGAAGTGAGTACGAGTGAAAAAAACAAAATGAGGCAAAATATACGGGAATATTTAGTGCACAACCATTATCATCACCATCATCATTATCATCATCACCATCACCACCACCCTACTCTCAGTCTCCCAATACAGAGTTACAAAAGGATACGGCATCATCATTATCATCATCACCATCACCACCACCCTACTCTCAGTCTCCCAATACAGAGTTACAAATGGATACGGTACGATTAAGAAAAAATGCAAGACAAAGTAGGAGAATTTTTGGTGCCAGAAGCGTTGATAAAGGATCACCATCACCCTAACTTTACTACAAAAAATTATAAAGCAAGTGTACGATCAGGAAACAGGAAAATAAAACGTGAAACAGGACAATTAATATCAGACTGGCCGGAGAAAAACGGGCTACACCTAATCAGAGAGAGAGAGAGAGGGGAGAGAATAAAAAAAGCAAAAAGCATGAAGGACAGCAACAACAGAGCATTCCAAAAGCCATACCACAAGACGAAAAAACAAACATTAGCAATACGAAGAAACTGACATAAATAGACAATTATATTAAAGAAAAACAACAGAAGGCAAAGTACGGTACAACTGAGAGGAGGGGGGGGGAAAGAAGGGGGAGAGGAAAAGAGGGACGAAGAAAAGAGAGGGGGGGGGGGGAGCAGACAGTATGAAGAAATAAACTGAAAGGAATTACAAAAAGGCAATTAATCGGGGGAGAAAAGATTACATGGAGGACGAAATATTAGAGAGTTGAAAAAAATCTAGGACATATAATTTACAGCACAAGGAGAGTATTAATGGCAGACAAGAGACCTGGAAGTGAAAGAGAAAAAATATCAGACTATGAGAGAGAGAGAGAGAGAGAGAGAGAGAGAGAGAGAGAGAGAGAGAGAGAGAGAGAGAGAGAGAGAGAAAAAAATCAGAGAAAAAGAAAGAAAAAAAGGCAAATAGGGAACGAAAAGGGGGCACCAACGTGACGAAAGTGAAAACTGAGAAACACATTAAAAAAGAAAGAGAAAACAAGATGAAAACGGAATAACGAAAAAAAACTTATATAAAAATGAACTGACGCAGAGAGAAAATATATATACATTCCTGAGAATGACAGCGCGAATTAAAAAAAAATGAATAAAGAACAATGAAGGCGAACGAAGTAAAAAAAAAAAAATGCAAAAATAAGACAAACGACAGTGGTGATAAAAATATTACTCTGGGAAAAATCACTGAGAGGAAGGAAAGGAAAGAAAAGAAAAAGGAAAAGAACAGTAGAACAGGAGAAACAGGGAAACCAATAACGGAAAAGTTAGATGAATGGAGGAAGAATGAACAAGTGGTTAAAATTATACAAGAAGGTAGGCAAAGTGGGAAGAAATGAACGAGAGCAGAAGACAGTGATGTGAAAAGGAAGATAAGGAAATGAGTTACGGAAATGTGATACGACATGGGAAGAAAGGGGAAAGTGTTAAGGGAAGAGGAGACAAAGGAAGAGAAGGAAATGAGTTAAGATAAAGGAAGAGAGGCAAGAGCAAGAAATGAAAAGAAGGAAAATGATGCAAAAAATGAGTGAGTGAAGAGATGAAAAACGGAGAGAAATAAGTGGAAAAACAAAGTAAGGAGGAGCAAGAAATAAGAACACACACACACACACACAAACACACAAATAAGAAGTAAAGAAAGGGGATGAAGAGGCAGGATAATAAAGGGCGGAATAAGAACAATGGACGAGGAATGAGAAACAGCACAAATAATCAATAGGAGTCTTGTCTTGGACCGATAAGAAGCGAGGGAGGGAAGAGAGAGGAAAGGAATGGAGAGGGAGGGAAGGGAGAGGGAAGGAATGGGGAGGGAGGGAAGAAAGAGAGGGGAGAGGTAAGGGAGAGAGGGAAAAAAAGAAGGAGGGAAGGAACAAGAAAGAAAGGAGGGAGAGGAAGAAAAGTGGAGAGGAAAAAGGAAGGAAGAATGGGAAGCAAAGGTTAGAAAAGGAGAAAGGAAGGAAGAAGGAGGGCGAAGGAAGTAAAAAAGGTGGATGGAAAGGAGGAAGGGGATGGGGAATGGGAAGGGAAAATGAGTTTGAGATGAAAGGAGGAAGGGGGAATGGGAAAGAGGAAAAGGAGGAAGAGCAGAAGGAGAGACGAAGGAATGCAGAGTGGATAAAAGAAGCAAGAAGTAAAGAAATAATAAGGAGTGGCGTACTGAACAGAAAAGGGGAGGGGAGAAGAGAACGATGAGAAAAGATTTGAGAGGAGGGAGAGAGAAGGAAGAAGAGGAGGAAGCAGGAGTAAGAGAGAAGGTAGAAGAGGAGGGAGGAGAAGGGAGGGAGAAGAGGGAAGGGGAGGAAGGATAAGCAGGTGTTTTTACTGACAAGGTAAATAAGACATAACTCTGAAATAACACTAATAATCACAGGAGGAGGAGGAGGAGGAGGAGGAGGAGGAGAAAACAGGAAAACCCGAAGATGAAATAAGATGGTCCCACTAACCCGTTCACTGTGATAACGCCCTATTTTAACTTATTCTTGTTACCACCAAACAATTTTAGGCAATTTAAGAACGACCATTATTAGAATTCTTGACTTTATACAGGAGTTTATTCGCCTCTGTGTCAAGTACAACTCTCAAGAGTGGGGAGGCTCCCCACCTACAGCTCTTCTCAATAAGGTAGGGTCAAAGGCTTTTCGTCTCATTAACTCTCCTCCTCTTTCTGGCTCCCTTCAACCCCTGTCTCTTTGCCGCACTGTTGCATCTTTATCTCTTTCTATCGCTACTTCAATGGTCACTGCTCCTTTGAACTGTCCGCCTGCATCCCTCCACAACTACGGCGGGCGCGTAGCACCCGTCTGGCAACAAATTTCATCCTTTTCTGTCCAACTCTCTAACGCAAGAGTTAACCGTTACTCCCAGTCCTTCATGTACGCAACAGGTCAACTCTGTAACTGTCTCCCTCTGTCTGTATTTCCTACTACCTATGATCTCCAGTCTTTCAAACGCAGTGTGTCCAGGCATCTCGAAATGAACGGATCTTGTACTCTCCGTTACCTTGTTTTTTTTTCTTTTCCTGGAAGAAACTATCTTGCGGCCTTCTGGTCTTTGGTTCCTTCAATCTTGCATAAAAAACAACAGATTAATAAATACTGAAATTAACACTAATTCGAAAATTTCTCTTACTGAAATCGTGTAAAGGTAGAAAGGTGAAAGCAAAAAGTCACCACACCCACACCCTCCAGCCCATCCACCCATCTATCCACCCACCAATCCACCCACCCACACACACAAACTGAAGAGGCAAAGAAACCCGATAATAACTGAAAGGAAAAACAAAATAAAGGATGGTGTATGGTTCTGAAGGAACGGGTAAGAAACACATGAAAAGTAAACAAAAGAAAACCGCACGAAACAGTGAAAATCAAACATGAGTGAAAGACAAATAACAAACACAGGAACTACACAAAACACCTATCATATACGAGGAAGGGAATTACGTCCAAAACAACAAAAGGAGACGAAGTATAAAAATAAAGAAATACATTACAAATGGCTATTGACATTCAGATTGCAATAACTCACGCTGACCTGAATAAGAAAAAGCAATGGTAAAAAAAAGATAAATAAAATGCACGTACCAGAAAGTAGGAAAACAATATATACCTGGTGTTTAGCGATCAATGCAAATCAACAAAATTGAAAAAAAAAAATCGCATGAAAAATAAAACTACATGCATAAATGAAAAACAGCCAACAATAAAAAAATAAAAAAACTGCGGCAGTAAAATTTTAGATAACGGAAATGGATGACCCAAAAAAAGGCCAAAAAGTATAAGAAAAAAAAGGCGAAAGAAAAAACGGGACTCAAAAACAAGAAAGTACAATTAAACAAAAACTAAAGAATAAAATACAGGAAAAAAGAGAAATACACTACCGTAACAAAGAACACAAAAAAGGACAAGGAAAACAAACAAAGAAGAGACGCATAAGTCAAAATAAAAACAATGAGAAAAAAAAAAGACGGGAGGAAAGCACAAGACAACGACACACCTTCTATCACAAAACAAAATAAAACAATGTACAAACAAAATATAAACCAAATAAAACAAAACAAGCCCAAGATGAAGAAAAAGTCAAATAAAAGAGGGAAGGAAAGCATAAGACAACGACACACCTTCCAGTACAAGAAAAAACCAAGTTCTTCAAAACCAGGAAGAACCAAAATATAAACCAAATAAAGGAAGACAAACTCAAGATGAAGAAAAAGTCAAATAAAGGAGGAAAGGAAAGCATAAGACAACGGCAAACCTTCCAGCCAATAAATCAGGCCCGACTTTTCAATTTGGGACGGAATGATGGAAAAATGAGAGAAATTGAAAGAAGAGGCGAAGAGAAATCCGTCTGCGATCAAACCAGTGGTGTGTGGCGGTGAAGGAAGGAAGGAAGGAAGGGGGATAGGCGGAAGGGTAGGAAGGATGGAAGGAAGAAAGCACAATGGGAGGAGAGAAAAATATAAGTCAGAAGAAAGGATGTAGTGAGGAGGGAAGAAGGGGAGGTGCGAAGGAAGGAAAAGAAGAAAGGAAGTCAGAGAGGAGGACGAGGTGAGGAAGGAAGAAGAAGGGGTAGAAGACAAAGCTTGAGGGGAAGAGACGAAGAAAGAAAAGGAGAACGGAAGAAAGAACTCAGTGGGAATGATCGAAGGAAATTACGGAAGGAGGGAGGAGGTGAGTAGTGATGGAAGGAAATGAGGATGCAAGTCACAAGGAAGGAGGATTAGGAGGAAGAGGAAGGAGGAGGAGGAGGAGCAGGTTAAGAACGGAACGAAATTAGACACACACACACACACACACACACACACACACACACACACACACACACACACACACACACACACATTCAGACAGAGGGTAGGATGAATAAAAGCAAAATAAAACAATGACGGATGGAATGAGTGAGAACCAGAACACGTGGGCAAAAAACCACGGAGAATGTCATCACGAATTCCAGCCTTATTCCCGCGTGTACTTAGGGATCAAAACGCCATCTTAGAGGCAATGTGGGTTAAGCCTTTATTCCCCTTTCTTCTCCAGGCTACACGTATTTAAGAACGAAAGGAAAAAACTCAAGATGCCGGAGGAAGACGGTAGTGGATGAGAGAGGGAGATGGAGAGAGACAAAGAGGGAGCAAGAAGTTCACAAAATGAGGGAAGAGTGATGGGGATGAAAAGTACGAGGGATGGGAAAGGAAGGGAGAATGGGGGAGAAGAGAGAGATCTGTTGGAGAAGGAGATAGAGATGGAGATGGAGAGGGAGAAGTGCAGGAGATGGGAGAAAGAGCAAAGAAAACGGAGGGATAGGTAAGAGGGTACCTGGGAAACTGAGACAGAGACGGAGATAAAGAAAGAGGGGGGAGGAGAAAGAGTGCAAGAGAAAGAGTGGAGGAGAAAGAGGGAGGGCTATATAAGAGAAGAACATAGGAGATGGAGAGGGAGGAAGAGAGGGAGAGAACTGTAGAGGTAAGAGGGAGAGAGATGTTAAAGAAGACGGGAGATGAAGAGGGTGGAAGATGAAAGAAAGAAGAAATGGGACTATGGAGAATGAAAAATGGAAGGAGAGGAAAAAGTGAAAAGGATGGTGGACTGAAAGTAAGGAAAAATGAATGAAGTTGATGGAATGCTAGTAAGACAAAGGGAGATCAAAAGGGAGCAAGAGAAGGGGAGACGACAGTGAGGAGACAAAAAGGGAGGAGAAAGGAGTCAGTGAGAGGATTAGGCAGGGGGAGGGGGAAGTGAAGAGAGAATGCAAAGTAGGAAGAAGAGAGGGGGCAAGAAAGGAGGGCAGAGACGAAGAGGCGAGAGGATGAGACAAGGAAATGGGAAAAGTAGCAGAAAGTGGAGAGGGAAGGAAAAGGTGAGGGAATGGTGAAGAAGAGAGGAAGAGCAAGGAAGATAAGGAACAATGATGGAAGACTGAAAGAGGTGAAGAGAAAGGAGAAAGGAGAAGGGCGAACAGAGAAGAGCAAACATGAAAAGATCTGTTTGTTTTCTCGTGACTATTTGTTATGGGGAAGGTTGTAGCTAGGAAAATCAACCTAGACCTAAACGCAAGAACAGAACAGCAAGAAGGGTGATGAAAATAGAGACTATGGGAAGAAGACAAAGAATTAGGAGAAGAAGAAAGGGAAGGATGACAGACGGGAGGCAGGGTATGGCGAATGGAAGTGTTGGGAAGGTGGGGAAGCGAGAAGAGACGAAGCGGGAAAGAAAAGGAAGACGGCGGCAGAATGGGGAGGAATGATAAAAAAGTGAGCAAGATGAAGAGACTTGACGGATGCGCTGTAACAATGAGATACCGTACGTGGGAGAGAATGAAGTGGAATATATTAGAGAGCAGAGAGAAACAGGAAAAATAAGATCTGAGTGTAAGTAATGGAGACAAGAACATGAACAAGAGGAACACGACAGAGATAACGAGTAAAAAATATATACATATATGAGAATGAAATAAGGAAATGATGGGAGAGGATCAGTAAGACATAAGGGAAGGAAAGGAAGGAAACAGGACAATGAGAAAAACAGGGGAAAAAGTGGGTATAGAATGAAAACCAGATAACTAAAGAGAAAAAATGAATAAAGAGGATCAGGCAAAAGATGAAAAAGAAGAGAAATAGGTACGGGGTGGGGGGGAAAACAGAACGACAAAGAAAAGAGAGAAACAGCGGGGAAAATGTGAAGCTGTAGAGGGGAAGATATAGGAGGGAAGGAGACAAAGAAAAACATAAGAGTTGAAGGAAAGGGTAATGAGCAAAGACGGAAAGAGAATGAGGGGAAGGAGAAAAAGGAAAGGAGGAAATATGGAAATACAAAGAAAAGAGATGGAAAGATAAGGGAGGACACAGAGAAAATGGAGGAAAGGGAGAACACATTGAAAATGGAGGAAAGGGAGGACACAGAGAAAATGGAAGCAAGGGAGGACACAGAGAAAATGGAGAAAAGGGAGGACACAGAGAAAATGGAGGAAAGGTGGAGGAAAGGGAGGACACAGGGAAAATGGGGAAAAGGTGGAGGAAAGGGAGGAAACAGAGAAAATGGAGGAAAGGTGGAGGAAAGGGAGAGGACACAGGGAAAATGAAGAGAGGTGGAGGAACGGGAGAAGAACCCCTCCAAGCTGCCTATAATCAGACCTTCTCCCCTGATTATCTCCAAGACGCCCTGCATCCCCCTGGGGCCCCNNNNGGGCCCCACTCTGTCTCCCTCACCCCCCCATCTTCCCCACCTCCCTAGCTCCCCCTCCCTCTCCTTCCCCTCCTCCTACCCCCTTCTTCCCCCACCCTCCCCTTCCACACCCTTCCTTGTCAATACCTCCCTCCACTGCCTCTCTAATGTCTATATCCCTCTCTTTTCTTTGTTTTTAGGCTCTTTCTCAGTCACTTTTTATCATCTAGTCCCTTGTCTGTCTGTCTTGTCTGTCTCTCTCTCTCTCAAGGTACTTTCTCCCCGTCTTCCTCATCTCATTTTCGTCCGCCCCCCAACTTACCTTACCTCCTCTCTTATCCTTCATTGCCCCTCTCCCTTGCTTGCCTTCCCACTACCCGTCTACACTGTCCTTTCCTGGAATAGTCTCTCTTTCTCACCCCCCCCCTCAATCTCTACCTCTCATCAGCGTCTAACCCCTTCCATCTCGATTCCTAATCTTCCCTATCTACCTCCAACTTTTTTTTTCTCTCTATCTCTCATCAAGGCCTCTCTTCCTGCCAGCCACCAAACCCCCTTCATTTAGGCCTACGCACCACAACAATAGCAAGATCAATGAGTGACAGAAATCCAACCTATAATCACAAAATCCCTCCACCCCCACAATCTCTACTTCTCTCCCCCCATTCCCTTAATTCCTCCGTCCCTCCCCCCCATTCCATCCCTCGTTCTCGCCCAAACCACCCACCCAATCCCTCCGACCCTCCTCCCATCCACCCAATCCCTGCATCCCTCCTCCCGTCCACCCACCTAATTCCGCCATCCCGTCCCTCACATCCTCAATCCCTCCCCCACCCCTCAATTCTTCCGTTTCTCCACCACCCATTCAATCCCTCCATTCCCTCCCAACTTTAATACCTCTCTCCCTCAATCCCTCTGTCTCCTCTTCAACCTCCCCATCCCTCCCCCCACCCCATCAATCCATTCATTCCCTGCTCTCTTCTTTAGTCTCTTCCCCACTCTCCGAATCCCTCCATCCTTCCCCAATCTATCCCAGTTCCCCTTCATCCCACACCTCCTTCAGTCCATCCCCCCCTCCCCTATGATTTTAGTCATTTCGAAAGAAGTCTTTAATTAGTAGAAAGGGAGAGAGACCAGGTGTATTACAGGTGAGTTTGGACAAATAATTAGAGCTATTCTCCGTTTCTATCCCTTCATTTCCCCTTCCTCTTCCCACACGTCTCCCCCACCTACTCCCCATTTTTTTTCTCCAGTCCTCCCCCTCTTTCCTTTCTAACTCCCTCTATTTTTTCCTCCTCCCTCCTCTTCTTCCTCCAAATCTATCTCCATCTATCCCCCTTTCTCTCCACCTTTCTTCCCATTCTCTCTTCCTTTTTTTCCCCTCCTCCCTCCCCTTCTTCCAAGCCTACCTAGATTTTTTTTCCTCCACTTCCCCCCCACCTTTCTTTCCTTTCTCTCCCCCACTCTCTTTTCCCTCCTCTCTCCCATCCTTCCACTCGCCTTCCCCACCCATCCCCCCATTTTTCTCTCTCCAGCCTCCTCCCCCAAGAGACTCCTCCCTTCGCGTAAAAAAAGCGTCTTAAAGTCTTATATTGGATGTCGATACTTCTTGAGGTGATGACTAAGGTGGGTGCCTCCCCTCCCCTCTCTCCCTCCCTCCCTCTCTCTCTCTCCATCCCTCCCCCATTTCTATCATCTTCTGTACTCCTCTTTTCTTCACCAACTTTCCTCCCTCTCTCCTCCTGCTCATCCATCCTCCTCCTCCTTCTCCACTTCCTCCTCCTCCTGCTATTATGGCCTGACGGAGTACCAGTGGAAAATTAAATGTTATCCACCTTTATTACCAACTGTGAATGCAAAGTCTCCATAAAAACAGGGAGTATCACACATTCTACTCCCCCCTCCCCCTCCACCTCCTTTGTTCTCTCATCCCTCCTCCTCCTTCTCCTTTTCTTCCTCTTCATTCCATCGTCTTCTTTCGTCCCCTCTGGAAACAACTCGATATTGCCATCCAAAATCTTTCTTTTACATGTCTCGGAGTTCATTTGCCTTTTGTTATTTTATAGTTTTTTCCTCCCTGCCTTTCCTCTAAAATATTTTTCAATCCTTTATAATCTATTTATTACTTCCACTTTCCTCTTTCTCTCTCTCTGTAATTGTCTTCTTTACTCCCCTGCTGTTAGAATTTACTGTTGACCTTTCTCTTCAATCCAAATTCATTTTTTTTCTTCTACCGGTTCCCTCCTTCCGTATTTTTTTTCCTTTTTGCATAATTTTCTTGTTTTACCCTCTTGTCTCATTCCACACATCTTCATTCGCCATCTCCTATCCATCATCCTCTGTTGGACTCGTTTCCTATTCCTCTTCCTATATGACACACTCTTATTCTTCCTGCTCCTCCTCCTCCACCTCTTCCTTCTTCTTCTTCACATGCATTTAATTCATACCCTTTTTTACCTCTCCTTTTTATCACCCGCAGCATCTTCCTACTTTTCTTTTTCCCGCCGCCCCTTCCATTTCCTCCTGTTTATTCCTTCCTGTGTACTCCACTTCCATTTCTTTCCTTCCTTTCTGCTCCCTCCACTTCCTTTTCTTTCCTCCCTCCTTTTCTCTCTCTCCTTCCAGCTCGAATCCCTTCTTTTTCTCCTCCCCCACTTCCTTCGTTCCTTCCTTTTCCTCCTCCTCATGCCTTCAGTCGTTCCTTTTCCTCTTCTTCTCATCCCATCATTTCGTCTTCCTCCTCCTCGTCCCTTCATTCCTTCCTCGTCCTCCTCCTCCACATCCCTTCATTCTTCTCTTCGTTCCTTCCTTGTCCTCCTCCTCCACATCCCTAAACTCTTCCCTCTTTCCCCTCCCAACTCTCCTCCCTCCTCCTCCTCCTCCTCTTCTCTCCTCCTCAGAAGTCATCACAAATACACTCAATCTTGCGAGGTTCATAACATGGATTTAGGTGCATCGTACGAAGGGTAATTTGGTTACTGTATTCCTCTCTCTCTCTCTCTCTCTCTCTCTCTCTCTCTCTCTTTCCTTTTCCTATTCCCCTCCTTTTCTCCGTTTCCATCCTTCTTTTCCTCCTCACTCCTGCTACAACCCTTTCTATCCCCTTTTCTATCGCTTTTCTTCCATCTTCTTCTTTTACTCTTCCCCATTTCCTTCTTCCTTCTTTATCTCAGCCACTGCTATTCTCGGCCGTCTCTCATCTCTGGCTCTTTTTCTTTATTATCTTTCTTTTTATCTCATTGTTTTCTCTTCTCTATCTTCTCTCTTAGCTAACCTTCTATCTCTTCTCACGTCATCCTCAATATTTTTTCCTCTTCAAGTCTCTTCTGCTTTGTCTTTCTTTTAGTCTCATTTTCTCTCTTTTTCACAGCTCTCTCTCTCTCTCTCTCAACCTCTTCGCGGTCTCTCAAGCCCCCGTTTCCTTTATCTTCCTCTCAACTGCACCACACAACCATCTGCGTACTCTCTCTCTCTCTCTCTCTCTCTCTCTCTCTCTCTCTCTCTCT
>JAGKTI010028380.1:0-12964 GCA_018397915.1 Birgus latro | reverse complement strand
ACTGCTTTCAACGAACCAGCAACCTTCCTTCCCTGCTGTACCCTTTCGAGCACTTCACCCTCCAGACTACCATCCTTACTCATCACACTGCCCAAGTACTTAAATTCACTCACATTCTCCATTTCCTTCCCATCCAATCTCACTGTACACTCACTGGCTTCACTTCTCTCGAAGACCATCACTTTACTCTTCCCCACATTCACCTTTAGATTCCGTTTCTTACACACTCTCCCAAACTCATCTACCAAGCCTTGCAGCTCCCCTTCGTCTTCACTCAACAACACAGTATCATCTGCAAACAACAGTACAGGTAGTTTCCAAACACTGCCCTCTCTCACTAGGGCCGCTCCAACATCCACTGCCCGACCTTGTATCTCTTTTATAACCCCATCCATATACAGATTGAACAACCATGGAGACATGACACATCCTTGTTTCAATCCAACCTTCAAATGGAAAGATTGACTCAGTTTGCCATCCACACGCACTGCAGCCTTAGCACCCTCATACATACTCTTCACTGCCTTCAACAACTTCCCATCCACTCCATATATTCTTAATACCTTCCACAAACCTTGTCTGTCCACCCTGTCATATGCTTTCTCCAGATCCATGAAGGCTGCATACAACTTCTTGCCCTTCTCTAGAAACTTTTCCACTACGGATCTAAGAATGAATATCTGGTCTACACAACCTCTTCCCTTCCTGAAACCTCCTTGTTCTTCTCCAACTAATTCCTCAGTAATTTCCCTAACTCTGTCAATAAGTATCCTACCATATATTTTTCCTATTACACTGAGAAGGCAAATGCCCCTATGATTACCACACACTGCTTTTTCCCCTTTTCCTTTGTACAGAGGAATAATTATACCTGACTTCCAATCCTCTGGGACTCTACCCTCCTCCCATGCCAATCTGCACACCTTCCACATCCATTCTATTACTATCTCTCCCCCAAGCTTCAGCATTTCACCACACACTCCATCAATTCCTGGGGCTTTCCCCATTTTAACTTTCTTCATTGCTTCCACCACTTCCATCCTGGTGATTTCTTCCTCTCTTCTCACAACCCTCCTTCTCCCTGCCATTCCCCAGCCACTTATACTTGCATTACTTTCATTCTCTATGTTCAACAGTTCATTGAAATGTTCTCTCCATCTGTTTACTTTTTCTCCCTTCTCCACTAGTAATCTACCATTTTTATCTTTCACACCCCCACTGCCTTCGTTGGCACCCTGTCTAGCTCTCTTTACCTCCTTCCAGAACATTTTCTTACATTCCCTCCACTTTGCACTCAAATTCCTTCCAAATTCCTCATCCACTCTCTTCTTACTCTCTCTTACTAATCTTTTTACCTCTCCCCTCCTCACTACATATAACTCTCTCGTCCGTCTTTCAGCTTCTTCGTTGCCCCTGTTTCTCATCCACTCATTATATGCTTTCTTCTTTTGTGCCACAGCCTCTCTCACCTATTCGGTCCACCATGCTGTTCCCTGAACCCCCTTTCGTCTCCTCTTCACCCCACACACCACCTCACATGCTGCACAGATTTCTTCTGTCAATACCTTGCACACACCCTCCACGTCCCCCATCTGCTCCAATCTATATTTACCCAATCGTTCCTCCACTTCCCTTCTATATTCGGCCTTTATTCCATCCTCTTGTAACTTTTCTACCCTCCTTGTAACAAATACTTCCTCCTGTCTTTCCCTTCTTCTCTTCCTCCATCTTGTTTGGATTCTGATTCTGGCCACCACCAAGTGGTGGTCAGAAAGTCCACTCCCCCAACCTCTATATACTCTTGCGTCCATTATACATCTTCTCCTCCTTTCATCCACACACACATAGTCAATCATTGCCTTCCGTTCATTCATTCCCCCGTCCTCTCTTCTCACCACTCGCCATGTATACCTATGGATCATTTTGTGCCTGAAGAGGGTATTAACTACCACCAACCCCCTCCCAGCACAAATGTCCACTAAAGCACTGCCATTCTCATCCATCTCTGCAGGCACACCCCACTCACCAACCACTCCATCCACCTTCTCATTCCCTACTTTTCCATTCATATCTCCAATCAGGAACACTCTCTCATTCCTTTCAAACTTTTCCAAGCAGGCTTCCACATTTGTCCAAAACTCTTCTCTCACTCTACTTACACGATCTTGCGTTGGCGCATACACGCACACAATTGCCCACATTTGTAGTCCAACTTTCACTCTTACCCACACAATCCTTGACCCAACTGATCCATACTCTCTTACATTCTCCTTCCACCTGTTGCTCACAACAATACACACTCCCTCTTTCGCCCTCTCATTCTCACCCACTCCCGCGCATATACCCCATCCATATTCCCATTCTCTCACACTCTCACCTCGCCATTTAGTTTCAGTTATTCCACATATATCCACTTTCGCACTCTCAAGCACCTGTACAATCTCTCTCTCTTTCACCTCATCATTCACACCCCTCACATTCCAGGTCGCAATCTTAATCTCGTCCTGTGTCCATTCCTTAGTCGTCAACTTTTGGGATAAAAACAGAATAACCCTCTTCACTCAGACATACTTTTCTTCCTATCTCCAGACTATTTCATGCAGCTTAGGAAAGATGGCTGGTATCGATGGGGTTATGCATACGATCTTTAAACACACACACTAAAGGGGTTACAGCCAATGCGATAAATGGAAGCAAATCCCAACATCCGACCTAAAACTTTCGCTTTGACCTGTGGTTCACAATTTCTACATTTAGAGAATTTTAGCTCAGCAGCAAAAATAACGTACGCTGTTTCTGTCCAGTATCAATGCACACTGATACGTTTATGTGAAGCTGCAGTGTGGTGAATGTTTTTAGGTGTATCGAATAGAAACAGGATTTTGGGGCTTGAATGGTGAGTGAATGGACGTATGGCCCTTTGGATTTGAGGGATGGGAGGTCTCGATGATCAATGCACACGAAGCCTATCTTAAAGCAGAGTTGCAACAATTGGTTATAACACCAACATATGACTGCCATGAAAAGGTGGGAAGGATGTAGAGCCTTAACATTGTATTTCTAAGTCTGAGTTAACATGAAATAAGCTGCTAAAGAAATCTGGGCCAAGTCAAGGTGAGACAGACAGACAGCTAAGTTATGCTTAAAATTATAGAGCCAAGTTACGGTGAAAACCACAGACTGGGGCAAATTAAGGTAAAAGGATTACAGACAGAGCCAAGATGAAAAATGTAGAGCAACCTTAAGGTGAAAATTATAAAGCCAAGTTAACGTGAAATAACTATGGCCTTTCCTAAACCAAAATTGTATGGAAGCAGTAGGAATAAACTTAAAAGATGTCACTGAAATGAGGCTAAACTGACCTATCACCAAAGAGGCAAAATTTCTTAGCAATAACAAGCTAAACTGACTGGTATGCAAAGAAGAATAAGTGATGCAACATTCAAATTCTTACCAGGAATTTTTTTGACATCTTGCTGATGTCACAGACTGCCTTGTGTCCTCAATCCTGTCTTCAGGAAGCTGATCCGTTCCTATCTGCTCATCATGCTCCTTCTATTCCACTCTGGCTTCCACTCAAGGACTCTCTTCCACTCTGCACTCTCCAATCTTGTCTGTCAATTCTGAAAGAAAACCCAGCATGTAAGAGTCAAGATGCAAAATATTAATGGGGAAAATAAATCTTGAACACCAATCATGAATGCAGTAAAATAAAATTGGGTGAAAGTCTGAATAAAAGCGCTTAATTAAAAAATACGAGAAGGGGATGTGGGATGGAGGAAGAGCAGCAAAATGGCAAAGGGCAGGACGACATGGATTTGTGTGTGGCCGCCCCTTACCAGATTTAGGAGTCTGGCTATGGATAGAAAAATAATTTCCACTATCAGGCCTGTCAAGTTTTGTAATATGTCAACAGAACAACATACTAAAAGTCTACCCAGTTTTGCAATAACGGTGAAATTTCCTAATACCATAACTGTGTACAATGTTTCCCACGAGACAACAGACATTCGAGTCAAGATGGCTGCCCAGTGTTTACATTTGCTGTGACTCACCCTCATTCCATTTCATATATGCCAGGCCACTGCAACACCAACGCCCACCAAAAAATGACAGACCAAGTGCAACAAAGAATGGAGCATGCAACACTGGGTAATAACATACTCAAGCTTTTGATTTTGAATGTCTGGCAAGGATACATTGACAAATACTGAAATTACTTGAACTGAGCGGCAAAGATACTATCCCTAATGGAAAGCATGGTACTACTGGGGGTGCAAAGGGCAAACTTAAAATGGAAAGTGTGAGATTTTAGGCTAAGTGGCCCTTGACCCAACGTATCTACACCGAACCAGTTACATCAACCTTTATCATAATTAAATATGAAAAGTAGCATTAGTCTATGTAGTAATATTAGAACTGATTTGGTCCCGATTATTTTTGGTTGTAGTCTATGGCTCAAGATGGACACAGCCTACCCTTGTATTGAGAAATGCAACAATTATAAAGGCAAGAACTGTTCAAAAATACTGAGTGACCATTACTTCCCCATACACTCTTGCCACATTTACACAAGGCAAGCGTAATGGGATCTAACCTAACTGAAAAAACATCGTAGTCCTAAACTCCGTATTATTGGCAAGATGTCCCTCACAATGTCTTGCTGCCTAGGCCTGATCTAACTGAATACAATGCTACAGTCCTAACCCTGGTATATATCTGAAGGAAGATCAGTAATGGTAAGTGCTGTCAATTTCATGCTGCTACAGTACTAACCTTGATATTGTAAGCATGATCAGTACAGTGATGGTAAGTACTGTCTAATGATTTATTGCTGCAACAATACTAACCTCTATTATAAGCAAATCAGTAATGCCCTGCTGTCTAACAACTTTTTGCTGCCTGGCCACATTATTAAAACACAATGCCTATATCATCTGCCCCTCTGAACCACACAAACCCATGGATTTAAAAGTACAAGACCTACATAAACCCCACAGGTAGCTACTTCCAGGCTACAAAAACCTCTAACTTGAATAAAATACTGTAGGTTTTAGTCTTCATGTTCTGACAAAACTGACATGGGAAATGGGTTTCCACTTTTATTGTATTTTAACAAAAGTGAAAGGAAATGGGGCTCGATTCTGACAAGTGTTGGAAAATGGGACATTTCATCTTATTCTGGCAAAAATAAAATGGATCTGAATTCTTTATAATCTGGCAGAACCTGACTGCTAAATGTGGGCTTCTCATCATACTCTGGCTAAACTTGGATGGTAAATGAATACGAAACTGGCAAAACATATGTGCCTAAATTAGAGAATGTAAAATAAGCCGTATCTCCTCCATAAACAATTTAAAAAACTTACAATTCTATAACCTTACTGTTGCAGTGGACTTTTGTTTCCATTATAGTTTCAGCCAATACCAGAATTACGAGAAAGTGATCCATTTCTTTCTGCATTTTTGGCAATTCTAAGACGTTTCTCCCATGGCATTATCAAATTATATTTATTTGACTCCTGAAGGCTAGGTTGGGTTGTCTTTGTAAAATCTGCAACAAGAATGTCACAGAAGTGTCAATTAAAAAAACTGGATAGACCTCTTGTAATTGTTTTTGCCTGTACCGATAATATTAGCGACTTATTCTAATTCTGACAACCATTTTCACTCCCTAACCTAAAAATACCACTCAAGTAAAAATTCAGAGTGACTTGGAGGCATTTTGTCTGTGGCCACCCTTTGTGGCATTAGGGCATCGGGCTATATATAGAAAAATTCATAGATGACAAGGTTAAGTTGATTAAACATTGTGTTCTTAAATGCCCCTGATCGTATTTAGTTTAGTTAATATGCATACAGATATCCAACAATTCTATCTATTGCCGATGCCTTAATCCCGTGAGGGGTGGCCACAAACGAAGCACCTCCACGTTGCCCTCTCCCCCACCGTATTTCACTGCCCTGTCCCTAGCTCACACATGTAAGAGGTGGCCACAGAAAATTCCCTTCATGTTGGCCTGTCCCCTGCCATTCCACTACCATTCCCCCAGCTCATCCTCTCATACCTTTCCATCCCTCCATTCAATTAAAAATGGATGGATTTTTAGTTTTCATTCTGAGTACCATTTCAATGCATCTCCCAAAGAAAATACAGTTCAATCCAAGAAAAAAAAAGGTCAGCATAAAATTAACCTAACTATCTTGCCTAATAATACCAGCACTGATAATCGTAAAAATTGATGGATATAGTGAGTGGTTAGGCTGACAATGTACTAAAACTTGACAAACTTTCATGCTGGCATAAAATCAACCTAACCTCATCTTTCCTACAAATACCTGCAATGATAATCATAAAATCTGATGGCTATACAGTTGTGGGGTTAGGAAATACTGTACTAAAATTTTACAAACTTTTGTTAGAAAAATTAACCTAACTCCACCTTCCCTGTAAATACCTGCAGTCATGTTCGTAAAAAGTGAAGGGTACAGTGTGTGGTTAGGCTGACAATGTACCCTGTTGGCATCATATCAACCCAATCTTACCCATAAATACCTGCAATGACGGAAAACTTGATGGATAGTGTGTGGTTAGCTGGACAATACTGTATGGAAATTTACAATCTTTCCTGTTGGCATAAATCAACCTAACTCCATCTCACCTAATAATACGGCCATTGATAATCGTAAAAATTAATGGACTGATGTGGTTAGGCTGACAAAAATCAACCTAACCACATCTTACATAAAAACAAAACAAAATAGAGTAAAAAGGCCACACATGAAATTAGGGAAGTATAGACATGGATCAACGTAAAATAAATTAAATCAGCCATTATTTTTGGTCTGTGCAATCAATATTACCTGAAACTGGGCAAAAAAATATCTAAAAAGAGGCTTATTTTCCCCTTAAACTTTATAATGGAGAAGTAAGGCTGGAAAATGCTTATATTGAGAAATGGTGAACACTGCATCCCATTTCTAGTTTTTTATAAGCTTACTCCTTTATTTTCTGACCAATATTTTCAGTGAGTCGATTAGGTAAAAATAAGGCAATGTTGAAGCCGTAAATATCCCAGCATGAAAACGTAATTTCCCACTGCCTAAATCACACTTATTTAAATCAGAAAACCCATATTTGCTTACCTCAGCCTCTTCCATGGGTCGTGTAGGTGGAAGATCGGGTTCAAAAGCTGCCATCTTGACAGTATGATGTGAAGAATAAAAATAAGGAGCCGAGACAGAGCCTAGGACCTCCACTACGCTGGGAGATGACGTCACCAATACAGCGCTACTAATCCAAATGGCTAACTTGTTCTCAAATCTAGAAACGCAAGTATAAATAGGCTATTATGCCACTACAACCACAATCTCACTAGAAAATCGATAGAGTATATTTAAAATCGTTAAATTATCGCCAGGACTTGGTAAAATGGGGTACGATTCCAGTAATATGACCGACCACCTGCCACCAGCCTGTTGGCAAAGCTATGTCAGCGGAAGCCGCTAATCGACAACTCAGGATGCTACATTATAACCAAGCATGATCTCGCAAGGAAATGCCGAGAGGTTTATTAATAAATTTTATGAAAAAACTAAAAATTGGGGGAAATAAGTAAAATTCCGGCAAGAGGACCACCTGAGCCACACCAACTACCTGCCAAAGACGTCATATTAGCAGACATCGCTAAACTAGCTGAAATCTAACAACACTTGCTCCAAATCACTGATGTATGAAAATGACCCACAAAAAGGTTACAGGCTAAAACAAATCCTCTGAAAACTGAAAAAATAGAAGGAAAATGTGTCCTCATAGTAAAGGGAATTAATTAATGGCTTTGTCTGTGTAATTTGCCTACGAAACCGCTTCATTTCGAGTTCATTTGTATTTGCCTGGTGCTACTATCGAGAATTTTGGCTGGTGGGAATGATATAACTGGTTGATTAGTAAAATGTCCCCCAAATCCTTCCCTATCCTCCCTAGTCCCCGAAAGGAGGATGGTGGACTGCAAAATGGCAACTGCAGTCCACGGGGTTCATGATCAACAATAATAATAATATGAGGTGGAGGAAGATGATAATGTGATGACGACGATCATGATGACGATGAGAAGGACGATGATGATGATGATGATGATGATAAGGAAGAGGAGGAGAATAACGATGATAATAATAATAATAATGATAACAATTAGTCCTAAAACTGCCATCTATCCGTGTTTTCATGCTTAGTATAGATCCGCAGCAGTAAATGATGCTAGTCCCGAAGAAATGCTATTTAAAGAATGTAGAGCCGTAGTATTGCCTTACTGTCAATCCAAACGGTCGAAAATTAGGCCAAGTTATGGTGAAAGGAGTATGGTAATTGATGCTAGTCACGAAGAAGTGCTATGGATAGAAAAATCGTGGCAAAAGCAAGCATAAATTTAAACTTGCGTCATCGGAAGGAAGGGGTTAATTTATGTATTTATCCATCTATCTATCTACCCGTTTATTTGTCTGAGTATATCTACCTATGTTTATCTGTTAACCTACCTATTTATCTTTTGTCTGTCTGTCTACCTATATTGTCTGTCCATATCTACCAATCTGTTTATTACTGTTACCTACCTGTCTACCTATCTATCAATCGAGCTATCCCTCTCAGTTCGAAAATTCTGGATTCACCCTTGTGCCAAAAAATGTAGGATCCAGAACATTCCGATTACGAACCATCTCTTGAATCCCCGACTCGAAAAAAATATTTAAATCACGCGTTTGAAAATGGCTTTGAACTTCACCCATCAAAATGATTCGCTTAGATTTGAAGCTTTGAATGGTATTTTTGAACATGACTGACTACGATTCCATACTTTGAACTTCCATAAAAATGACTGGCTTAAGGCCCCCACACACGATCAATAATACTGACAGCAGTAATTGTAAAAACCCCGGAAGCCATAAACAGAAAATCGTCAATATACTGAACAATCCTTCAATATAACCCATACACGATCAATAACACTGGTCAATACCAAATATTGACCAATAATATTGATCGTGTGTGTATGTGTGTGAGGGGGAGGGGGGGGGAAGGGGGCTTAGCCTTGATGCTCTGATAACACTTGAATATGTCTGGCCATGATTCGAAACTGAATGGTACACTGACCACGACTGAGCAAGATTCGAAGCCTGGAACTGGAAGTTGCAAATGATTGGCTGGAAATCTGGAACCGAGGTGGTATGAGGGGTGACAGATCGGTGAAGGGTGAGTCTGGCTCCAAAGACTGAATGAACAACACTGACGAAGAACTCTTCATGTATGGTAAGTGCACAACTTTATGTATGTGTATATGTAATGATAATGTGTGGATATAAAATTACTCTTTGCATATTGTACTTGGTTGTTGAGGTATATCAGTGGTAAGTCTTGGTTTTGCTACATTTTTTAGAACAAATTTAAAATTTTAGTTAGGATGCTGTATTTTAACCTGATTTTACAGTAATGGATAGGTGTTTCGAGGATGTTTTTCACTTTATACTAAAATAGTCTATTTCCCAGATGTGAAGTGGCATGGTGTCAGTACTCCAACTACTAGACAATGTTCCTGGTCATCCATGAGTACACAAACTTCATGTCTACCAAGTGAATGAAGTAACTGATTCTTGAGGGCTCGATGGCTTCCGCCACTATATGGATGACGGTTGACTAATCGCCGAGTGTCCAGTGACTTCATCTCTACTACGTGGATGAGAGATAACTAAAGCTTGGCAATGATGGATGGTTAACGATATCTGCCACATCATAAGCCGTGTTTGCTTATCCAAAACACAGGCTCTCATAACCAGTCCTGTTCTTTTTCCCTCATATATGATCCCTTTTCTTGGGGGAAGCAGCCTAGGTATATAGAGATAGTTCATAACTAGGACGACTAACTAAGCTCGTTGGGAGCAAGAACAAACTACTGAAAGATGGGAAACTCCATACGAAGAAAATACGCGGACAAGACTCCTCGGGATGACAAACAAAACCGAGCTCCTTGATGACACGAGGTATCGATGGATGAAACAATGTTTAACGTCATCAATAATACAAAATCTCTTCGAAGGGCAGAAGTACTGCGAACTACACTTCGACTTCAGACAAAGGAACGTGTTTAAACTCTCCATGAAGCAGCTGGTGACACAGGAAAAGGTACTATGAGGTCTGGATGGCATGGTATACCCACAGAAGAGTGAAGATGAGTCAAAAGGTGTCTACTTCGAGAGAAGGTAGAGCCAAAGGTGGTGACATGATGAGAGGAGGAGCAGCAGAGCACGTGGGAGTGTTCTTGTACATCTTTCGTGTGACTTGGTACATCAACATAAGTGTCCAATGTGTACTGTATATGGTTTAACTTAATGGAATTGTGGCCAATAAATCTAACTTACTCCTGTGAGTGGTTCTTCCTTCAAACTTTTCCCAAATAAAATCATGGGGCTGAAATGACAAGACCATTTCTGACAGTGTTACTTCTGTAATTACACTTTAGTCTCTTTAACATACTTAGCATTAAGTTTGACAGTAAAATGAAGGGCTGTTGCGTAGGAAAGAACAAATACTGAATGCGGTAACTTTACAGAAATATTGCATTAAAGTCAAAAGCTACATCAAAGAATAAGCAGCCATTGTGGGGGAACTGAGAAAGACTGGAGTGTTAAATGTCAGCCACATAATCTATCCTCTACATAAGGCCTGTCCGGGTTCCTAAAATCATAACCAACATGAAACTTGGCACCAGATTGCTAAATTGGCCTAAATTTTTTCCCTATGATGCCTTCTTTGACGTAGCTCGCTGTCAGAACAAAACTACTCAGGCTCTACATGTTTTCCGTAACTTATTTGTAACTAGCAACGTACTAGATTGTAAAATCATTGATACAATTAGGCATTAAGATGGAGAGGAGGTGATTTTAGCACGAACAGCAAACAAAAACAGCATATCTAGCCAGTCGCCATAATGCCATATAGTGGCTGTTTCAGTTAATCGTTTTACGGGGAGGGGCACTATCCTCCGCCAACTCACTTGTTGATGCATAGGGAACGAGTTGGTTATATGGTTACCACCCAGCGTTGTAAATGGTTTCCTGGCTTATATGAAACCATTAGGCTTGTACTCAATGTAAAGCCACCTGAAAAGGAAAGAGTAAAGTGACGTGAAGGATGTGAGGAATAGGAAGAGGGCAGACAGAATGACAGAGGTGAAGGAAGAGGGCAGACAGAATGACAGAGGTGAAGGAAGTAGGCAGCACTACATCGAGTGAGTGGATGAAGGTGAGAAATAGGAAGAGGCGGCCACACACAATAAGAATGCTAAAGGTGAAGGAAGAAGTAGGCAGCACTACATCAAGTGAGTGGATGATGGTAAGTAGAGTGTATTTTAAGACATTCATTACAGCAGCCTAATCTTCTTCCCCATCACTTTTTCTTCCTCCTCCTCCTCCTCATCATCAAGAGAGTTGGCTTGCAGTCCCGAAGGACCCAGGTTCGAATCCTAGGCTGAGGCAGGGAACAGTTTAAGGATTTAAATTTCATTAAATCAGGCTTTACTGATCTACCAGAAGACCCGCCGACATGTCGTAAAAATGACCCCGCTAATACCAATACACCAGTCCTGTATGAGACAGCCCTAGCATGTATTCAATATGAACGGTGGGTGTTAGCGCCGAAGTGGTGACATGTAGAGGTTAGGAGGACGGCTGGGCCTTGATAGCAGGCTGTAAAGCCTATGCCCAGAGTCGGACACATAAAAAAAAAAAAATAAATAAAATCCTCCTCCTCCTCCTCCACAGAACGATAGAGGAGGCGGCGGCTTGGCTAGAAGCATTTATCCCGAGAGAGAGAGAGAGAGAGAGAGAGAGAGAGAGAGAGAGACATCTCGAATGTGGAACTGTAACAAGAGAATAAGACAAAAATATGCCAGCCACGAAGAAGTGCTATGGAAAGGATATAGGGCCTTAGTATTGTTTTATTCTGCCAAGGAGCTGCGTGAAATAAAGTACCAATCGGCGGAAATAGGACTACGGCCTTGTATCCTTCTTGGAACACTTCTTCGTGACTTGCATTATAATCTACTGTTACAAATCAGCTTTCAAGATGGAGAAGTGGCAAACTTAGGCCAAGTTAGAGTAGAAGGAGTAGAGCAGCAAGAACGAGTCAAAATATAATCAGACTGAAGACATTAAGTTGTAATTTATAAAGAAGAATGGACTCCAGGAAATCAAATATCCTTCATCATTGCCTATGGATCCAGGTAATCACTCCCATGGATCCACCCTCCCACACACCATACAGAACTACTCTATACCATACCACACACATTACAACTCAACACACTACACTGCAACACTACACTACCCTACACGACACCACATTACACCACACCACACTACACTACACAACAGTACAATAAACTGCGCTGCGCTACACTTCACCCTCCCTTCTCTTTATCGTCAAGGTGTGGATAGCCCCCCTACTCAACCACCATAATTATTACCTATAGACTTTCCTGCCCAAAGTGAAGGAGAATGAAGGATACAAGGCCGTAGTCCTATTTCCGCCGATTGGTACTTTATTTCACGCAGCTCCTTGGCAGAATAAAACAATACTACACTTCCTTTTCAAAATTTTCAAAATGGCACATAAAAATCATGCCTCGGAGTCCCCAGGGGGGGGGACCATAAATGCCCCCACCATCCGCCCCTCTCCCGGTGACGACTCAAGGAGCTGCCTGGAACCACTGTCTGACTCACTCCTTCTTCATTTCTGTAACATTCGCGGCCTTTCCTCTAACTTTCACGCTGTTGAGCACCACCTCTTCTCCTCTAAACCTCACCTTCTCTTTCTCACTGAGACTCAGCTGTCTGAGGCAACTGACAGCAAACCCTTTTCTGTATCCTCCTACTTTCTCTATTCTCGTTTCAAAGCCAAAGGTGGCTGTTGCGT
>JAGKTI010028379.1:0-12964 GCA_018397915.1 Birgus latro | reverse complement strand
CATCACTTTACTCTTCCCTACATTCACCTTTAGATTCCGTTTCTTACACACTTTCCCAAACTTATCTACCAAGCCTTGCAGCTCCCCTTCGTCTTCACTCAGCAACACAGTATCATCTGCAAACAACAGTACAGGGAGTTTCCAAACACTGCCCTCTCTCACTAGGGCCGCTTCAGCATTCACTGCCCAACCTTGTATCTCTTTTATAACCCCATCCATGTACAGATTGAACAACCATGGAGACATGACACATCATTGTTTCAATCCAACCTTCAAATGGAAATATTCACTCAGTTTGCCATCCACACACACTGCAGCCTTAGCACCCTCTTACATACTCTTCACTGCCTTCAACAACTTCCCATCCACTCCATATATTCTTAATATCTTCCACAATCCTTGTGTATCCACCCTGTCATATGCTTTCTCCAGATCCATGAAGGCTGCATACAACTTCTTGTCCTTCTCTAGAAACTTTTCCACTAAGGATCTAAGAATGAATATCTGGTCTACACAACCTCTTCCCTTCCTAAAACCTCCTTGTTCTTCTCCAACTAATTCATCTGTAATTTCCCTAAATCTGTCAATAAGTATCCTACCATATACTTTTCCTATTACACTGAGAAGGCAAATGCCCCTATGATTACCACACACTGCTTTTTCCCCTTTTCCTTTGTACAGAGCAATAATTATACCTGATTTCCAATCCTCCGGGACTCTACCCTCCTCCCAAGCCAATCTGCACACCTTCCACATCCATTCTATTACTATCTCCCCCATGCTTCAGCATTTCACCACACACTCCATCAATTCCTGAGGCTTTCCCCATTTTAACTTTCTTCATTGCTTCCACCACTTCCATCCTGGTGATTTCTTCCTCTCTTCTCACAACCCTCCTTCTCCCCGCCATTCCCCAGCCACTTATACTTGCATTACTTTCATTCTCTATGTTCAGCAGTTCATTAAAGTGTTCTCTCCATCTGTTTACTTTTCTCCCTTCTCCACTAGTAATCTACCATTTTTATCTTTGACACCCCCACTAACTTCGTTGGCACCCTGTCTAGCTCTCTTTACCTCCTTCCAGAACATTTTCTTACATTCCCTCCACTTTGCACTCAAATTCCTTCCAAATTCCTCATCCACTCTCTTCTTACTCTCTCTTACTAATCTTTTCACCTCTCTCCTCCTCACTACATATAACTCTCTCGTCCGTCTCTCAGCTTCTTCGAAGCCCCTGTTCCTCATCCAATCATTATATGCTTTCTTCTTTTGTTCCACAGCCTCTCTCACCTCTTCAGTCCACCATGCTGTTCCCTGAACCCCCTTTCGTCTTCTCTTCACCCCACACACCACCTCACATGCTGCACAGATTGCTTCTGTGAATATCTTGCACACACCTTCCACATCCCCCATCTGCTCCAATCTATATTTACCCAATCGCTCCTCCACTTCCCTTTTATATTCAGCCTTTATTCCATCCTCTTGTAACTTTTCTACCCTCCTTGTAAGAGCTACTTCCTTCTGTCGTTCCCTTCTTCTCTTCCTCCATCTTGTTTGGATTCTGATTCTGGCCACCACCAAGTGGTGGTCAAAAAGTCCACTCCCCCAACCTTTATATACTCTTTCATCCATTACACATCTTCTCATCCTTTCATCCACACACACATAGTCAGTCATTGCCTTCTGTTCATTCATTCCACCGTCCACTTTTCTCACCACTCGCCATGTATACCTATGGATCATTTTGTGCCTGAAGAGGGTATTAACTACCACCAACCCCCTCCCAGCACAAATGTCCACTAAAGCTGCCATTCTCATCCATCTCTGCAGGCACACACACCCCACTCACCAACCACTCCATCCACCTTCTCATTCCTCACTTTTCCATTCATATCTCCAGTCAGAAACACTTTCTCATTCCTTTCAAACTTTTCCAAGCAGGCTTCCACATTTGTCCAGAACTCTTCTCTCACTCTACTTACTCAATCTTGCGTTGGCACATACACGCACACAATTGCCCACATTTTTAGTCCAACTTTCACTCTTATCCACACAATCCTTGACCCAACTGATCCATACTGTCTTACATTCTCCTTCCATCTGTTGCTCACAGCAATACACACACCCGTTTTCGCCCTCTCATTCTTGCCCACTCCCGCGCATATACCCCATCCATCCTGCCATTCTGTCACACTCTCACCTTGCCATTTAGTTTCAGTTATTCCACAAATATCCACTTCGCACTCTTAAGCACCTGTACAATCTCTCTCTTTCACCTCATCATTCATACCCCTAGCATTCCATGTTGCAGTCTTTACCATGTCCTTTGTCCGGTCCTTTTTCGTCAACTTTTGGTCAGTCCTGGTCCTAGGCTTCTTGTTCGTATTTTTAGTTAGTTGTTTGTATGGGGTGGGGCACTAACCCACCACCAACCCTTTTAGTCGCCTCTTACTACAAGCAGGGATACTGGGGGAGAATGGTGAACATCTTTGCCATACTCACCTCTAAATCATCATTTTTCTGGTAACATTTTATTTATTTCATGCATTGTGTCCCATATTTGAGTGCATAAGATGTTAGAAAGGGTGATTTTCTTAGTTAATGCCATGTCTGATACTTACTTCCACTATGCTGCCAAGTGGTGAACACCTCTGCCTAACTCACCTGTAAACCATCATTTTCTGGTAACAGTTTGTTTACTTCATGCTTTGTATCCCATATTTTAGTGCATAAGATGTAAGAAAGGGTGATTTTCTTAGTGACTGCCATGTCCGATACTTACTTCCACTGTGCTGCCAAGTGGTGAACACCTCTGCCTTACTCACCTAAAAACCATCATTTTCTGGTAACAATTTATTTATTTCATGCATTGTATCCCATATTTTAGTGCATAAGATGTGAGAAAGGGTGATTTTCTTTGTGACTGTCAAGTCCGATACTTACTTCCACTATGCTGCCAAGTGGTGAACACCTCTGCCTTACTCACCTAAAAACCATCATTTTCTGGTAACAATTTATTTATTTCATGCTTTGTATCCCATATTTTAGTGCATAAGATGTGAGAAAGAGTGATTTTCTTAGTGACTGCCATGTCTGATTCGTACTTCCACTATGTTGCCAAGTGGTGAAGACCTTTCCTTACTTACCTAAAAACCATCATTTTCTGGTAACAATTTATTTATTTCATGCTTTGTATCCCATAGTTTAGTGCATAAGTTGTGAGAAAGCCTGATTTTCTTAGAGACTGTCATGTCCGATACTTACAGTACTTCCACTATGCTGCCAAGTGGTGAACACCTCTGCCTTACTTACCTCAAAATCATAATTTTTTGGTTAAAATTCAATTAATTCATGCTTTGTGTCCATTATTTATGTTAATGGGGTCTTAAATAAGTGCTATGCATGTCTGGTAGGGAGGTAGGTAGATGGTTTTCTGATTTAGGTTAGGTTAGGGTCAGGAATGACTGGTGCTGGAGCTTCAGGGCCCAGTATCCGGACATGACCACTTTCCAGACATGCTTTTGGCTCTATTATGTCGGATAGTGGGAAGATTACTGTACTCTTGTAAACCACACCAGAACCACAAGCTAACAATGGAAAGGAGACACTGCATTGAACTGGGCAATGGGGCATCAAGTGAGCGCGTCCCTCATGTTTGACATGGGAAGGAAGCACTGTGAGTGGTTTATATTAAGTGCTGTGCTTGAATAGAAGTGGTCTAGTAATTGCCATGCTTGACTACAGTTGGTTTACACCCAGCTAGACATATGGGCTTGAGGTAATAATGGGGCATATTACCGTATTTTGCGGATATATGATGCTGTATTGTGAAAGACGCACTCTAATTCTGGAAGGGTAGTTCTGAGAAAATAAGTTTGTGTGGACTATTACTGCAGAAAGTTTGTTTGAAATGAGTTGCTTTCACTCAAATACACACTCATCTTTTAGAATCTCTATTCAGTACTGTTCATCAGTCATTGGTTTCTTTATTTGTATACAAAAGAACTGTACAATAATAATAAAAAAAAAAGATACAGTAAGCCCTCGGTAACTCATGGTAATTGGGTTCCAACCCTACACAAGTTAGCATTTTTACGAGTTAATGGGGTTTTTTGCCCCACTCTCTCCAAAACACATTATACAATACAGTACTGTACATTGAGAAAAAAAATAAAAGTAAAACTAATAGAACCTTACCCTGTTTTGGTACTGCAGGGAAGTATTCAAGCTTGCAGGAGGCCTTTGTTAGGGTGAAGAGTTGGATTGGGGGGCTCTATGTCACTTTTCTGAACACTTTTCTAATAAAAACTCTGAACACTTTGAGCACTTAGACTACACACTTAGATTACTATACAGTAGTGTACTATACACTGTAAATGAGTTGATTGTTTTTTTAAATTTTCCATGATAGCCTCCACGAGTTATCCCTAATTACGAAATATTGAGGTACTAATTGATGAGGGTTTACTGTACTAACATCTCCTTCCTCAAAATGTTCCTTAGTGTCATGCCACAATCTTAACATCGTTTGTGTTCACAAAATGTCCAATTTCATTCATACAATAATGAGAATGAATACTCCCCTCCTTTAACCTGCTGCGTCCTGTTGCCATTTATATGCACCCGAACGTTTTGTTACTTTGATTCCCGTTGATGTATATAAATGCACTGCAATTGCAGGGTCCGCCATTTGCACATTTTTCGAATTTTGCTTGTGATTTTGGATACGTATATGCAGGCAAGCCTTCCCTAACTGCCTCCAGGCGGGGATGCTCCCCGACCCTGCGTGACCCGTGCACTTCCTTTCCTCAGTCACTCACCTGTTAGCAGTAATCCAGAACAGATATGGCGCGCCCTAGGTCTCACTGATGATGAAATTCAAGCCACCCAGGGCGCCTTCACAGGCAATACTGATTCTCTACTAGATGACGGTGTGGAGGACAAGGACTACATGCAGACTGAGGAGGAAACGAGCAGCACTGATGACAGGTACCATCGCCGAGGAAAGTGCAGTATGTCACATACCGTAAGGTGAGGGAAGGCCAGCCGGGACTCCATACACGTGCACGCACCTCTCTCTAGCTCTTGGACAAAGGGTCAGATGAGGACAAGGACAAGGATGGCACCGTAGGATGTGGTGTGGGGAGGGAGATGATTTCACAGTGAGGATCCGAAGGTGCGGCGAGAAGGAAAATAAGGTATGATCCTTCTGTGTTGTATGGGGAAGGCACGAGTGGTGTAGCAGGAGTGAGTGGTGAAAGGTAAAGTGGTGTGGTGGGAGTGAGCGGTGAAAGGGAAAGTGAGCGATGCAAGGGAAAGTGGTGTGGTGGGAGTGAGCGGTGAAAGGGAAAGTGGTGTGGTGGGAGTAAGTCGTGAAAGGGAAAGTGGTGGTGGGAGGGAGCCAGTGCGAGCACGTGGTGTACCTGGGCAACGGGCAGGTGGGGAGGAGCCGCTTCCTGGCACATCTTTTGCCCTGCAATATTCCCGCACTTCCTCCCCACAGCCCCGTGATGTGGGAAAATGAAGGAAATGGAAGAGGAAGGGGAAAGGAAAAGGCCGAGGGAAGTGGAGCGCGAGTGGGGAAGGGCGCCGCTCTCCACCTCCTCAACCTCCCCTACCACCCTCTCCTCCCCACCCTGATGAAGACAATGATGGGGACGAGGCTGGAGACGGTGGTGTGTTGTGGGAATGGGAAGATGGGAGTAATTTCATTCCCATCATTCACATCTTTACTGAGGAGTAGTGGTCAGGCTGCACTGCTCCAGGAATCCACCCAGGCTCCACCAGGGTGGACTTCTTCCACCTGTTCATTGGGGAGCAATTTGTCGGCCTCATTGTGGAGCAAACGAACTTATTTGCAAGCAGCCAGCGCTGTGAAAGCGAGCATCATGGTACAACAAGCAGGCACTCCCAACATTACTACTATCCAGTAACCCTAAGTGAGATATTCATCTTTTTGGCCCTGGTTCTATTGATGGGTGTTGTACGAAAAAATCAAATTCCTGGATACTGGTCCACAGACCCAATTACCAGCACACCTTTCTTTGGGAGGGTGATGGGTCATAATCGATTCCAGCAAATTCTCAGCCGCCTCCACTTTTATGATGCCAGCGACCCTGCTAATGCTGATAACACTGACAAAATGAGGAGAATAAGGCTGGTATCTGAAAGCTGATGACAGGGAGAGCTGGAGCTCCCGTTTCATCAGCCCTCAGGACTTGTTCCTGACCATCCCCCTTGCTGAACTTTTTCAGTGTCTCAGTAACACAGAGAGTAGACCACCATGCTCTCCAATACAAGTTTCTCCAACTGTCAACACCAAACTACATACACGCTACACACTACATTTCCTTTTCAAATTTGTTTAAAAAATGGCTAATGATAATCGTGCCTCGGAGTCCAGGGGGGGGGGGACCATAAATGCCCCCACCATCTGCCCCTCTCCTGGTGACGACTCTCGGAGCTGCCTGGAACCACTGTCTGACTCACTCCTTCTTCATTTCTGTAACATTGGCGGCCTTTCCTCTAACTTTCGCTCTGTTGAGCACCACCTCTTCTCTAAACCTCACCTTCTCTTTCTTACTGAGACTCAGCTGTCTGAGACAGCTGATAGCAAACCTTTTCCTGTATCCTCCTACTTTCTCTATTCTCATTTCAAAGCCAAAGGTGGCTGTTGTGTATATGTACGCAATGATCTATCTTGCTCTCGTGTTCCTGAACTTGATTCTTCTGAATTCTCTACTCTCTGGCTTCGGCTCTCCTGTCATTCTCTGACTAAATATATCTGTGCTATTTACTTATCTCCTAATGCTACTGACATTAAAAAATTCTTTGACTGTCTTACTTCTTCGATGGAACACATTCTATCCAATTCTTCTTTCTCTGAAATCTCCATTTTAGGAGATTTCAATGTTCACAACCACCTTTGGCTCTCCTCTCCTTTCACTGATCCACCTGGTGAACAAGCCTACATCTTTTCTGTCCTTAGCACCCTACCCATATCCCTGACCGCCTTGGAGAGAGTTCCAACATACTTGACCTTTTCCTAACAACTAATCCTTCTGCTTATACTGTTAATCTTTTCTCTCTGTTGGACTCCTCCGATCATAACCTTATTACCTTAACCTGTCCTATTGCTCCAGTACGGCCTGTGGACCCTCCAAAGAAACGCTGCCTGTGGCACTTTGGAGCTGCAGATTGGGAGGCCCTCAGGCAGTACTTCTTTGATTTTCCTTGGAATGATTATTGCTTCCATGGCCGGGAGCCGTCTGAGTGTGCCTTGCGCATTACGGAGGTTATTCTCTCGGGCATGGAAGCATACATTCCTTTTTCATATCCTCTGACTAATGCAAGAAAGCCTTGGTTTAATCACGCTTGTTCTAATGCTGTCCGCAACAGAGAGAGGGCCTTTAAAAGGTACCGGAGCCAACCCACCCCTGAATCACATCTTTTTTATATTTCTGCCCGGAATCGTGCTAAGTCTGTTCTTCGCTCTGCTAAAAATAATTTCATCCGTGCTAAATGTTCCCAACTCTCCAACTCGAATTCTTCTTGCTCCTTTTGGCACCTTGCCAAAAACCTTCCTAACAACTTTACCTCATCGTCCTTCCCTCCTCTTTTCTACTCTGATGGTTCTGTAGCTATTTCTTCTACTGATAAAGCAGATCTCTTTGCTCAGACTTTCTCTTCCAATTCTACCTTAGACGATTCCGGTGCTGTTCCTCCATCACTTCCCCCCCTCAGACTTCCTCATGACTGACATTAAAATTTCTTCAGCTGATGTATTTTCTGCCATCACTGGCCTCAGTATTAACAAGGCATATGGGCCTGATGGAGTCCCTCCTGTTGTCCTCAAAAACTGTGCTTCTGTGCTTACACCCTGCCTAGGTAAAGTCTTTCGCCTTTGTCTCTCAACTTGTACCTTTCCTTCTTGCTGGAAGTTTGCTCTCATTCAGCCATTCCCAACCCTCCAACTATCGTCCAATTGCTTTAACATCCTGTGTATCAAAAAAAGTTTTCAAATCAGTTCTTAACAGAAAAATTTTAAAGCACCTTTCAAGTCACAACCTTCTTTCTGATCGTCAGTAGGGGTTCCGTCAGGGACGCTCCACTGGCGACCTTCTCACCTACCTTTCAGACTCCTGGTCATCCTCCTTTCGGGACTTTGGCGAAAGCTTTGCCATTGCCCTTGACATCTCAAAGGCTTTCTATAGAGTTTGGCATAAATCTTTGATTTCCTAACTGCCCTCTTACGGTTTCTATCCTTCTATCTGTGCCTTCATCTCTAGCTTCCTTTCTGGTCGTTCTGTAGCTGCTGTTGTAGACGGCCATCGTTCTTCTCCTAGACCTATCAACAGTGGTGTTCCTCAGGGCTCTGTCCTATCACCAACTTTCTTTCTTTTATTCATTAATGACCTTCTAAGCTGTACATCTAACCCGATCCACTCATATGCTGATGATTCCACCCTTCACCTTTCCATTAGATTTCCGCAACGTCCATCTCAGCAGTTACTTAAGCAAACAAGGGATGAGGCTATGGCACACCTAATGTCTGACTTGGCTTATATCTCTGATTGGGGTAAAAATAATCTTGTTATTTTTAATGCATCAAAATCTCAGTTCTTACACTTATCAACCCGACAAAATCTTCCTCAGGATTCCCCACTAATGTTTAATAATGTCCAGCTCAGTCCTGCATCATCCTTGAACATGCTAGGGGTTTCATTCTCTCGGGATTTGTCTTGGAAAGAACATATTACATCTCTTGTGAAATCTGCTTCCAAGAGATTAGGTGTGCTGGGCCGACTCCGAACTTTCTTTACCCCTGCACAGATGTTGACCATGTACACGGGTTTTATTTGCCCATGTATGGAGTACAACTCTCATGTGTGGGGAGGCTCCCCACATGCAGTTCTTCTCAATAGGGTGGAGTCAAAGGCTTTTCGTCTCATTAACTCTCCTCCTCTTACTGATTCCCTTCAACCTTTGTCTCTTCACCACACTGTTGCTTCTTTATCTCTCTTCTGTCGCTACTTCAATGGTCACTGTTCCTCTGAACTGTCTTCTTGCATCCCTCCACCTCTACGACGGGCACGTAGTACCCATCTAGCAACAAACTCTCATCCCTTTTCTGTCCAACTCTCTAATGCAAGAGTTAACCGTTTCTTCCAGTCCTTCATTTATGCAACTGGTCAACTCTGGAACTGTCTCCCTCTGTCTGTATTCCCTGCTTCCTATGACCTCCAATCTTTCAAACGCAGTGTGTCCAGGCATCTCGAAATGAATGGATCTTGATTTTGGCTCTCTTTTGTATTGTTTTTACTTTTTCTTGGAAGGAACAGTATGCGGGCCCTGGCCTTTGGTTCCTTCTTCCTTGCATGAAAAAAAAAAAAAAACGTGAAAAGTTCTGCTCATCCTTCTATCCTTTCAGAGACCTCATCATAGACGAGAGTCTCATACTGTGGAGAGGCAATATTTTTTTTCTCCAGTACATACGCAGCAAGGGACACCGTTTTGGGTTCAAGATCTTTGTTATGTGTGACTGTAAGATTGGTTATGTGCAAGACATAGTCTTGTACACTGACACACAGACATAATAGAAGATCGAAGTATTGGACTCTCTGGGGCCATGGTAAAGACAATGATAGGGGAGTACCTTCATCGTGGTCACATTCTGTACCTGGACAACTGGTACACTATCCCTCTTCTTGCTTTGTTCCTCCATCAACACGACACCGGAGTCTGTGGTGCAGTAAAGAGAAACCGTCGCCATATGGTCAAAGTTGGGAGGAAACTTGACAAGAACGAGGTGGTTTTCTTCCAGGCGAATAACATCCTTGCCACCCTATGGAATCACAACAGGGAAGTTTGCCTCCTGTCGACGGTACACTGCCCCCTGATGCACTTCACAGACTCCGTTGATTACCACAGCGAGAGGAGGCGCCACGTCTGAAAACCAGAGTTGGTACTGGACTACAGTATCAACATGAGGCAAATAGACCAGTCTGACTCCATGATTTCCAGTGTGGAGTGTGCCAGGACCATGATGAAGTGGTACAAAAAGCTCTTCTTCCACTTGCCGGATATCACGGTCCTGAATTGCCACTACCTCCACTACATGGCAACAGGAACCTCTGAAACCTTTTAGGGGTTTGTGATGGAGCTGTCTCACGAAATTATCGGCAGGTATGCACAGGACAGGCCCCACCATCGTCCCTGCCCCCCAACTGCCGCCCAGACTCCCTTACGCCTCACAGGACGCCACTTCCCTCAACCGAACCATCCTAGACCCCAGTGCCACTGCCATGTATGCAAGTACTCTACAGTAAGACCATCCACACAGAGAAAAGACACAAGGTACAAGTGTGCGGAATGCAACGTAGGGTTGTGCCTTGAGCCATTTTTCAGGGAATATCACACCTTGTTACATTACTGCTCCTGTGTGTGCTTGCGATAATATGACACTCACTGTATATGCATATATATGCGATAATCTGACACTCAGTATAATAGTAAGACCTGTAAATATGCGATAACCGTAATCTTCCCACTATCCCACGTAATAGAGGTCAAAGGCATGACCGGAAAGTGGTCTTGTCCTGATAGTGGCCCTGAAGCTCCAGCACAGGTCATTCATGTTCCTAACCTAACCTAACCTAAATCAGAAAACCACCTACCTTCCTCCCTACCGGGCATGCATAGCACTTATTTAAGTTCCCTATCACATAGATAATGGGCACAAAGCATGAATTAATCGAGTTTTAACCCCAAAATGATGAATTTGAGGTAAGTAAGGCATAGGTGTTCACGAGTTGGCAGGTTACTATAAGTAAGTACTGGACGTGGAAATCACTGTGAAAATCACTCTTTCTCACATCTTATGCATTAAATAATGAACACAAAGCATGAAATCATTTAATTTTAACCCAAAAATGTTCATGAGCTGGCAGGTTACTGTAAGTAAGTATTGGACGTGGCAATCACTATGGAAATCATCATTTCTCACACCTTACGCACTAAAATGTGGGATACAAAGCATCAAATAAATAAATTGTTACCAGAAAAAGAGTTAGGTATGGCAAAGGTGTTCACGGTTCACCAATAGCACCGGTCATTCTCGACCCTAACCTAACCTAAATCAGAAAACCACCTACCTACCTACCTCCCTACCGGACATGCATAGCACTTATTTAAGACCCCATTAACATAAATAATGGGCACAAAGCATGAATTAATCGAGTTTTAACCCCAAAATGATGAATTTGAGGTAAGTAAGGCATAGGTGTTCACGAGTTGGCAGGTTACTATAAGTAAATACCGGACGTGGCAATCACTGTGAAAATCATCATTTCTCTCATCTTATGCACTAAAATATGGGATACAAAGCATCAAATAAATAAATTGTTACCAGAAAAAGTGTTAGGTATGGCAAAGGTGTTCACTGTTCACTGGTCATTCTTGACCTTAACCTAACCTAACCTAAATCAGAAAACCATCTACCTACCTCCCTACCGGACATGCATAGCACTTATTTAGGACCCCATTCACATAAATAATAGGCACAAAGCATTAATTAATCGAATTTAACCCAAAAATGATGATTTTGGGGTGAGTAAGTTAGGGGTGTTTGCCAGCTGACTACATAATGAACATAAGGAAGAGACATGATTATTACTGAGAAAATCACCTTTTCACAGCCCATGCACTCAAATATGGGACACAAAGCATGAAGTAAATAAAATGTATCCAGAGAATGAGGATTTAGAAGTGATTATGGAAAATATTTAGTAGTTGACAGTGTGCTTACATGTCCATGATGTTTATTAATGAATATTACCCTTACCTCTGAGGTTTTTACAGTGGTCATAATTGCTCTTGAAGCATGTCCAGTAATTCAGTGTTTAACTATACTTAATACTTAGCATTGTGAATTATGAACGAAAATACCACAAACGATCTGGCAACTCTTCCCTCTTCATGGGAGTTGAGTGAGAACTAGCAGGAGGGGGGGAGCGCGGAAAGGGAGCTGGGCAGCGCGCTCGGGAAATCCAAACTGACATGGTCGAAACAAATCGGATTTTTTTCGTTTTTATTGCAATTTTTGGGCATTTTGAGGTTTCGGCCATCAGCCTACGATGTCCAAACACTGAGGTAACCGGATAGTGGTCGTCCGGAAAGTAGAGAGATTACTTATATAAAGTGGAAATGGGTGTAATGTTAGTGGAAAAGTATAAGTTGAAAAATAGAGTGTAAGTTGAAACAACAGTCATAGCGAGTTCACTTACTATGTACAGTCGCCAGACTTTCCACCTGGGCCACCTAGCCGCGAGAGGTGGGTAACGGGTGCTGGCAACCGTGTATCTGTTTGTTTGTGTGTACATGCTCGATGGAAGTTCAGATCATCAACTCTCTTCATCCGTGGTGAACCTCCGTCAGAGTCAGAGTTCATCCCATAGATGGCTGGGTACAGATTTGGGTTAGGAGAAAAATGTCGCAGGAGTAAGGCGGCTCTCACATTGGCTCAACCAGTTGCATGAAACTGGCCGTATGTAAAATTGTTGTGTGCCACAGGTCGCGCTGACCAAGGCCAAATAAGTATGACTATAAATTTTATAATAAGGTGATATATATAATATTATGATATAAACATTTACTCTTATATATTACAGTATACAGTAATATATATTATACTATACTTATTTGGCCTTGTGTCAGGGGAAATTTATGTATTTCGAAAAGAAAATGTAATTCATGAGGATAATGTGGTATTGTATGATTCGAGTATACAATATATAGCTATGTGTGCTAAGAATGACTATCGAGTCATTTACTACGAGAGAATAGACTCGTGAAATCAAGTAGCGGTTTCACTTTATGCTGGCTTGCTTCGCCAATTCTCTAGAGTCGAGAATTTATAGACTTTCTCAACGGTACACAGCAGAGACTAGACGCTCAAGTAGGCTGT
>JAGKTI010028377.1:0-12965 GCA_018397915.1 Birgus latro | reverse complement strand
TGATGATGATGATAACTGATGAAAATGACAATGACTGATGATGATTACTAATATTATGAAACTGAGGATCAGAATGGTTATGATGATGATAACCAATGAATGTAATGATGATGGTGATGATGTTTAGATAACAGTTTACAGTAGTGACACCTCTAATTTGTTGTGATTGTTTGTGTAGATGAACACCCTGATGGCTCGGTGGAGGAACCCATCACTGTCCCTGCATGGTATCGAGGGTGCCTTCAGTGAGACGGGAGCCAAGACTGTCATCCCACGCAAGGTTATCGGCAAGTTTAGCATCCGCATCGTGCCCAACCAAACCCCAGAGAGTGTCACCAAGGTTACCATTGACTACCTTAACAAGATGTGGGAGAAACGTGGCAGTCCCAACAAGATGAAGGTGAGGGATACTGTAGATTATAAGTTCTTGCCTACTTATTAACCTGTTGCTGTTGACTTAGGAATATAGTGCAGGGGTGGATCCAAAAGCTTGAATTACCCAGTAGTGGTAGTCATACACATAAAATCATCATTCATTCATTCATTGTCTAATCCTATGTCGCCCCACAGAGAAGCGTAGGAGCCTGGGTCTAGGCAGGTTGGTCCTGACATTTAAGATGAGAGTGATCAGCCTCACTTATCCCTGAATGGCATTATGTGAGCAGTAAACCCCAACCACCCCTTGGATATAAACCTTCACTGGCTCAATCCGATTGGAGCACCATAATTACCCACTAAACCACTAGGTGCCAAAATTTGGTTATATGGTTACCACCCAGCACAGTAAATGGTTTCTTGGTGTACAAGAAACCATTTGGCTTGTCACTCAGTATAGAGTTACCCACAGGCAGAAGGACAGGGAATAATAATTAAAAAAGATGCATTATTACAATTTATTTTACAACCATCATGTACAGACCTTCATCAGTATGGTCAGGATCATACAGTAAAATTTTCAGACATGTTGATGTTTTTCATTGACTAATTCTGTAACTTATTGCATAACAAAGAAAATATTGCCACACTTGGAGAATAGGGGATCTGGACTCTGGTACCACCACTAGTGTATAAACCCATAGAACCTTGGTGATGCTCTTTTGTTTATTTTTTGCCGCTACTAGGTGGCTTTATTTAATTTAGGAAAAGCCTTTTGTTGCAGAGGAGTTTTTTAAAGCTATATCTAACCCCACCGGTTTGAAGAATGTCCTAAGCTGATGAAAATTGTCTTGTAACAGAAAGAATTAATTAAAAATGGTGTCACCCAGGTTTTAGAGGTTAATAATTACAGTAATGTATTTAAATTTCTGACACCTTTCATCCTCCTGGGAATCCTTCAGTGAAGGATGGCTGTGATAGTTTAGATTCTCTCTCTCTCTCTCTCTCTCTCTCTCTCTCTCTCTCTCTCTCTCTCTCTCTCTCTCTCTCTCTCTCTCTCTCTCCTGTGAATTGTTTAATGTCAAATTTAGAATATCCCCCAAAAATTCCAGATGAAAAATATAGACACAAATTGCTGTTCTATCTATCTCTCTGTTGCTAGACGCCTTAACCCTTTCGCTGTGGAATTTATTTTCTGCTTGGTTCTCAAAAAGTGTCAATTCCCAGCAAAAAATCAAAATGGTATTAGGTAATTGTCTACAACACTTTTCTGATTGCCTGATACTTACATAACCATTGCCAGCACTAAAATTCCTTAATAACCACATATATTGTCAGCAGGATGATGAATAAATAAAAAATTTGCTGGGGATTTAATTAAAAGGATGCCGAGATGCTGCCCAGCTGATGAGTAAATGTCCAGTGTTTGCTGTAATAGTATATTCATTATCAAGCACCTTAAGAAATATCTAATCACATTACATTGCCTATAACTCACCTAAATAATGGTAAAAATCCATAGAATGGCGACACTCAGCCAAGCACCTGATCAGCTGGGCGGGCATGTTTGTTGACATGATGTTTCGACTTGCCACCGAGTGATGGCGGCACCTTCTGGGACGTCGTTGCCATAGCGATGTCGGCGAGAGCCTGGTGTACTGCGTGGCCAGTTCAAACCGTTTTTTGAGGCCCGTCGACTACAGTCGATTTCCACAGTGAAAGGGAATACTGTAATTCATAGAACGACTATAGTCGTAAAACGCAGTAAAAGAGTTAATCCCGTAATGGGTGGCCACAAACTAATCGCCTCCATGTCGCTCTGCCCCTCGACATTTCACTGCCCTGCTGCCACCTCACACCCCCCTCTCTCATATTATATCTCTCCACTCCATCCCTCCATCTCATCCTTGGCCTCCCCCTCCCTCTCCCACCCTCCACCTCACTCACATACACTCTCCTCGTCAGTCTCTCACTCTCCATCTTCTCCACAGAAATCTTTCCTTATATAGTGGCCTGATGTAGTTGTGATTATGTAACACTAATATATCTTGATGTACCCAGTAGCACTTCATTTATTTCATATGATAGGAATTTTCTTTTCTGATACAGGATTAATGTTTGTTGATGTAAATTTGTTCTTTTTTTTAATCATCTTTTAATAGTTCTATCATTATCATCATCATCATCATCCTGACCTCCTTTCCCATCCTAGGGCAGGGTGAGGAGTAGCAATGTCCAGACAGCCCAAATTTCCCCAATCCAATGGGCCTTACTTCTATTCACTCATCATTCAAGCCCCCCAGAATCCTGGCTGTATCAGATACACCAAAAACATTCACCACGTTTTGTAGCTTCACATAAACGTATCCGATAGAGTCAATCCAGATGCTGCCATGTTAGAAGGGGTGCCATATCCCCGATCATGCACTTCTTCTCACAACACTCATCCAGCCAGCTTGATCTTTTGTCAGTTCCCTAGCCTCACCAACTTCCAAACTTCTCTTCCTCACACACTCATCCACTATATCTCTCCACCTTCTCTTTGGCCTACCTCGCCTCCTCCCTCCTTCAAATTCGCTCAGATATACCATTTTCACCACTCTCTTGTTATCCATTCTCTCCACATGACCATGCCATCTCAGTACACTCTCCACGATTCTGGTGTCCTCTGACGTCCTCACTCCACATCTTTCACGAATATATCCTATCCTCCCTCTGTACTCTACATACATTCGTCAGCAGTCCTATCTCCACTGCTCTTACTCTTGACTTTTCATTTTCATGCCACACCATAGTCTCACATCCATATGTTAAAAGTTGGCACTAATATTCCTTCATGTAAGCCTAGTGCAGCTGCAACACTCAAGCCTCTGTTTCTTATCAAGGCCTTCATTTCACCAGCTACATTCCTTCCTTTTGTGTGATTACTTTCGACTTCTTTTGCACATTTTCCTCTCTTTTCTATCACTGTATCCAGGTATTTGAACTCTCTCACCAATTCCAATCTCTCTTCGTTTACTGTGACATGACACTGGGAGTCACCTTCTCTCTCAATAACGATCACTTTACTCTTTTCTACATTTACTTTCAGGGCACAACACTCACAGACATCAGCAAAACTCTGCACTAGTCTACCACCTTCTTGTCCGGTAATTGCAAGCAGTTCTGCATTATCAGCATACAACAAGTTTGAGATATTCCATCCATCACCATTCATTACCAATGCCATCCCTCTCTCCATTACTCTTGTTTTTACTTCTCTCATCACCCCATCCATATAAATATTGAACAGCCATGGGGACATCACACAACCTTGCCACATGCTCACACCAATCGTGAACCATTCACTTAGATACCCATTAACTCTTACACATGCTTCTCTGCCATCATAAAAACTTGATGGCACCTAGCAGCTTGCCATCTACACTGTACATGCACAAAACTTTCCACAGTCCGTCTTTGTCTACTTTGTTGTATGCTTTTTCAAGATCCACGAATGCCATAAACAACCTATGGTCCTTCTCACAAGCCTTCTCTGCTATCTGTCTCACTGCAAATATTTGATCCACACATCCTCTGCCACTCCTAAATCCACCTTGTTCATCACTCATTAGGACTTCTGATATCTCTCTTACTTTCTCTATAATAATTCTTCCATATACCTTCTCTGCCACACTCAATAAACTTATGCCATGATAATTCTTGCACTCACTTTGCTCACCTTGCTTTTTGTACAGGGGTACAATCACAGCCTTTCTCCACTCTGCTGGCACAGTTTCACTCATCCATGCCTTCTGATATGTCTCCAACAAGCACTTCGTTCCACACTTTCCACGACACTTAATCATCTCTGCATACACCTCATCAGCCCCAGCTGCTTTCCCATTTTTCAGCCGCTTCACAGCACTCTTCACCTGTGCATGTGTCACATCTCCTGGCACTGCATTCCTTCTCTGCACATACCTGAAACCAATCATGTTTACAGCCGCTCTGCTCTCTCTTTTCCCCATTCATCAGGCTTACAAAATATTCTTTCCATCTGGTCCTTACTTCATCCTCTTGGGTTAATAATCTACCACCTACATCCTTCACACCATCATATTCTTTTCCACTTTCACTTCTACATTTCCACACCTCTTCCCAGAATGCTTCCTATTTTCAGTGTAGTTTGCATTCATTTTTCTTCCTAGATCATCATTTACCTCCTCCTTTTTCCTCTTCACTAGTCCCTTTACATGCTTCTTGCTCTCAGTATATTCAGTTCTTATTTCAGCTGAACTACTGTCCTGTAGCCACTTTAGCCACTTCTTCCTCTTTTCCTCCACTGCTTTCTTAACCTCATCATCCCACCATGCCATACCTTTCTTCTTTGTTGTTATTCTTGCCACACCACACACCGCTTTAGCATTCCTAACTAAGCAGTCCCTATATGCATTCCATAGGCTGTCCAGTTCCATTTCATTCCAATTCACTGATTCTAACTCCTCCTCTACTTTGGTCTTGTAATCATCTGCCATTTCTTTGATCCTCAGCTTCTCAACTTTCAGTCTTTCTCCCTGACTGCTCATTTCTCTCCTGATCCACCTCACTCCTCTCAGCTTGATCTGACATACCGTAATTATATGATGTGACAGACCTCCACTTCGTCCTCTCATGGCCCTCATATCGGCAACCATTCCCATCATTGACCTCTCTACGAGCGCGTAATCAATCAGGCTTCTTTCAACACAATCCCCGATCCCTCTGTACCATGTATATTTATGTGCATCTTTGGGTTTGAAATACGAGTTACAAATGCACAACCACCTCTCTGGACACATATTTTGTAGTCGCTTTCCATTATTATTTCTCCTGGTACTCCATAATCCCTTAACTGCGGGTCGTCACTTTCGTGACGGTCGGGTGCAATGGATCATACCGCAGGGCGTCACTTGAGTGACTCTGTGTTTTTTTTAATTCGCCTGGGCTTTCAGGTGTTGACTTGTATCATCTATCGGCACTGCCAATGTCCAACAATAGTTTGAGCTGCTAATGTCATCAGTACTCCCATCCATTGTTGACAATTTAGCCATTTTCCCCCATTCTAGACTCCCCTCCCTACCTCCCCTCTATTACCCTCTCATGTCGTCTGCTTAACCGCTCTGCGCTAAGTAAATCTTCCCCAGATTTTTCCTCTGTTTTCATCCATTGAAATGAGCCCTGTGCCCTATTCTTATGCAAAATAATATGTATATAAAAAAGTAAGGTAACTGATAGTTCCATATTCCTGGAATTGGCTAATTATCACTTGGCAACATCCAGCCTGCACTCGTTCGCTAATTTCCCCTGTTTTTTTTTCCCTGTGAAGTATGCCGTATGAGCTACTCTCGTAATATAAACGTATATAAGAAAGGAAGGGAGAAGCCTGAGTGATATTTATATTCACCTTGAACTACCTAATTTATTATGTATTGTCTAGATTTCCTACAACTTATTTCATAGCATATACATTAGCAGCTGACATTTTCAACTCTTGGCTACCGAGATACGTATTGTGGTCAGTTCGCTCTCGTCCTTTACAGTGAAATCACGCCCCTCCATTTCTGCCACTTTTGCGCCTATTATAAAAGGCCCTGTGACTTCTACCCCTACTAATCATCGTGTGGGAAGCGGTAAAGGACTGTAGATATATATAAGTGTAATAAGTACTAGAAATAATAAAGTGTGAGTGTGTATATGAGTAAGAAATGACAGAATACCAGCGGCGAGTTAGTGAGTTAGCGCGAGTGGGAGGCTCGTACGTGCTCGTATTTTACATTACTTTCACATTGTTTTTTTTTTTTTTTGAGTGTGGATTCCAAACTACTTGGAAATCATCGAACAGTGTTTCTAGTGTTAATATCTGGCAGTGGTATTCATATTATGGGAAGTGTAAATTGGAGACTTAGTTACCCAACTTCAGAAGCCTCCACAAGTCCTACGGTAGTCGACGAGTGCTAAAAAAAAACATCCCAGGAGAAAGCTGAAGGTATGTACCATATTCATATGTAATTATAATATTCTAGGACTAATAACTGATTTTTGGCAAATATTTTTAAAAAGTCAGTCGGAGCGCGAATATCCCCGCGGGAAGGGCCCGGCGCACCTCCGACAACCCCGCAGTTTAAGGGTTAACAACCCATTATGTTATCCTCAGGACCATTGCCTACTCTTCCATTCATATTGCCCGTTACGATGACTTTATAGCTCCTGGGCATTTCTCCCACTACTTAATCCAGCTCATCCCAAAACCTGTCTTTCTCTCACTCTTGTCCTCACGCTGTGCATATGCTACAGTCACCACGACTTTCTCCTTCTCAAACTTGACATACGTACACCTCGAGCTGACATTTGTAGTCTTTCATTCTACTCTGCCACACCTTATTCATCAACAAAGCAACTCCTTCCTTGCATCTGCCTTGCCCATTCATTCCTGATCGTACAGTTCACACCCTTCCGCTCCTCCACTTCACACCCTTTCATCTTTGTTTCACACAATGCCATCACGGTATATCTTGCACTCTTGAACACATACACCACTTCCACCCTCTTGCTCTCCTCATTTACTCCTCCCACATTCCACATGGCAATGCAAATCTTCCCTGGGCAAGTATTGGACCCTCCAAGGCTCTCTGAAATGACTGCCATGATTTAAGTGATTTTGGATGGGGTAATCTGGGAGACACTTAACCCTGCCAAAACCCCCGGATGTATGGTTACCACCGAGCATAGTAAATGGTTTCCTGGGTATAGTAAACCATTTGGCTTGTCACTCAGTGTAGAGATCATGTCATCTCTACATTGAGTGAATGGATAATTGGCGCCCCAATCCACCACTAACATGTAATTTTGCGCAGCAACAATAATTCATGTTTCATGCGGACATTTTATTCTAGAAGAATAGTGTCATTTGTGCATAGCTTAGTACATAACTTTTTTGGCATATCAATATGAAGTTGTCATATACAGCGTATTATTACTAGAGAGGACACCCTTAGAGCGGTGTATTTTTTTTCTTGTATGTAATTGTTTTTTCCTTCCTCTGTTCATCTTCTGTTTAGAAAAAAAAAGAATGAAAGAAAGGTAATTTTTCATCATGTCATGATCAGTTTTTAAAATGTATAATTCCTGACCTTAATATTCAATACAGTTATATCAGTACTTGTGGTGAGTATTGTTTACTGCCACACCATCTTGCAAGTTACTGCATTACCAGTAATTAATTAATCTTTAAATTTATTGGTGTGTTACCATCAGTATTTCATATTTGAAGAACATGCACATTATTATTATTATTTTTAATTATTCATTTGTTTTGTGGATTGTGGAATGTTTTGTGCATGTATGATGTAGATGGTAAGCTGCTAGGTGCTGTCAAAAGTTTTTATGGTGGTAGTGAAGCATGTGTAAGGGTAAATGGGCATCTAAGTGAATCATTCACGATCATTGTGGGTGTGTGACAAGGTTGTGTGATGTCCGCATGGTTGTTCAATATATACTCAAACCTCGAGTAACACGTGGTTGAGTAACACGTTTTTGTTCTAACGTGGCCAGCATAATGCGACAAATATTTATACACACGCGGAGAAACTCGAGCTCACGTGGGAAGTCAGCTGGCCTAACGACCAAATTTGAAAGCACGCGCTGTTACGTCACCCGCCAAAATGGCTATGGTTGTTTGGCTAACATCGAGGTAACTATTCCTTTCCAGCATGGCCAGATTTAGCTGTTAGCATATTATTAAATATGGCATAATTTTATGGAATTCAGAATTATTTTGGCATATTTTTTATATCAGATTAGGTACTAAGGTTAGCAAGGTATGTCATCACCAGCAGAGATGTTTAGCCAGACATAAACAGAGCAGACGACGTACTACCTCCGATATTCATCCAGTCTTATATGATCTGACACTGACAAATCTTATACATTATGGCCGTGGTCACACGAGGATTCTTTTCAAGAAACATTTTGCTTGTTACTCTGCCTGAAAAAGGAAAATCCGCCATCAAGGTCACACGAGTGGTTCGGCTCATGTCTTCCAGCTGGAAAAAAACAAGTGAGCGCCGCTTTGTGAGTAGGCTACATGAGACGGACGTTAACGAATGATTCTTACACTTACAAATACAGTAAAACCTCGATATAACGGACTTCAATAGACCGGAATTTGCTTTTATTGGACTCGAGGAGCTACTGGACTAAACTCCTGTATATTGGAAAAGTCTGATAAAGCTGGAAGCATTCCGAACTGCCTGACCACTTCAGCTATGTTTACCACAATCAGACAAGTAAAAGACATGTTTATCAGTGTACAGTGCAGTATTATTATACAATTTGATTAATGTAGTGAAGGTATAACACTGTACAGTACTGCACTGGTGGTGAAAACAGTTTAAAAACCATTGATGCAGTCCGGACTAATGTCTGATATATCAGAAAAAGTCTGGATTATCAGGGGAAAGTCTACATGTCGCTTTTATCAGAATTTCGCATTTTTCGGAATGGCTTGGGTCCCAATTAGTCTGTCATAGTCAGGTCTTACTGTAACAGCAGTAAGGATAATGCTATTCCTAGAATATAATTTGGGTACCTTTCCTGGGCGCATATTTCTGTTCTGTATGGGTATTTGTCAGTACCATAGCCAGCCACCTCAGCCAAGCAGCCCTAGTTAGGTTAGGTTAGGTAAATGAGTAAAATTTTGCCTGTGAAACACACTGATTTTTTAGAAAAAATTATGGTTAGGTTTGAAACAACTGAGCGAGCGTCATTCCTGGCTGAGGGTTCCCGATGGTTACACAACTGAAATATGCTTCCTGGCACACTCAAGGGCGAATGATTAGACAAAAATTTATGGGCTTCTCAATTTCAGGGGACAAAATGGAACAAAAATGTATGCTATCAGAAAAAAAAAAAAACTTTCATCCTTGTGTTCTCGTAAGTTAGGGTTCAGTTCCACATTCTTCGTTTGATTTCATGCTTCCCAACACATTTCAGACCACCTGGGCATATGGTTATCAGTCCTTTCTTGTGCCTCACTTAGCTCTTCCCCACACTCATAATAGGTTTTGCAGTTTTAAGGTATGAAGTGGAACGAAAATGTTTGCTAAATTAAGAAAAAAATTACTTTCATCCTTTTGTTCTTGTAAGTTAGTGTTCAGTTCCACATTCTTAGTTCGATTTTGTGTTTTCCAACACATTTTCAACTGACTGAGCATACGGTTATCAATCCTTTCTCGCTCCTCATCCCACACTCATAATAGGTTTTGCAGTTTTAATAGGTGAAATGGAACAAAAATGTTTGCTAATTAGAAAAAAAAATGCTTTCATCTATGTGTTCTTGTAAGTTAATTAGTGTTCAGTTCCACATTTTTCATTCGATTTCATGCTACTCAACACATTTCAGGCCGACTGAGCATATGGCTATCAAGTCCTTTCTCGCGTCTCACTGACTTACCATAATCATAATTATGGATTTCGCAGTTTTAGGAGATGAAACTGAACGAAAATATTTGCAATTACCCCCATCCGTGTGCTTTCATAAGTTAGAGTTCAGTTCTACAGTCTTCGGTCTTCTTCCCGATAGTCTGTTATATTTTTTGGATTACTTCTGGTTGGTAGATAAATGTTTCAAGCAGAATCTGTTTCCCTGTTGTTTTTTTTGCTGTGTTCCACTGTGTCAACTCGTTTGACTCCTCAGGGTTATGGTGGAAGGACCAGTCCTAACCGAAGTGTTTAATTAAACCCTACCAAGCTTAACTATACCTAAAAATTTAATCTAAGCTAACCTAACCTAACCTTACATCCAGTTGGGAAGGTAAGAAACGAAAACCACCTTTGAGTATGTCAAGACAGTCATAGGTAGAGCTTACGGAATGTGATGATAAAAAGTGGGAAATTTTTCAGCAGGAAAAGGTAACTTGCCACCTTGAAAATTGTCAGAAAAATGCAGAAAACAAACTGGAGGAAAATGAATTGAATTGTAAGGTCCTTCTACTGCTTTAAGCCTGCATTTACCGAAATGCAAAAAAAAACTTGGCATGAATGAAAGGAATATTGAAATGATTTGGAAGGACTGGGAGAAGATAAAGATCGTGTGTAGGAAGTGATGCGAACCTGGCACGTGAACGTTTATATATTGTCCTTGCAGTGCATAGACTCTACACTGTGTGTTGTCCTGAAGCTGACTGAGATGTTTATAGGGCGTTATGTGGAGCGTCAGAAAAAGGAAACACACTTTACCCCTTCTTATCACCTTACCCCACGTAAATTACCCCCACTTGTACGCACCATCAGGTAAAACAGTGAAAGAGATATAACTTTTGTAACTGAGAACATCCCTGGTATTAAAAATTGCATTTAATAAAAAAAAAGTTGGGTTGGGTACCCTGGTGTTGTTGATACGTAGCTTCTCGGCACTTTTCTAAAGTGTCGTTTTTTATCATATGGCCCTTGGGAGAGACGTTAGGTCGTATGGTTAGACGAAAATTTATGGGTCTGACAGTATTAGGGAGCAAAATCGAACAAAAATGTTTGCAAACCCAAAAAAAATTCACTCTTTCATTCATGTGTTCTTGTAAGTTAGCATTCAGTTTCACATTCTTCGTTTGATATCGCACTTCCCAGCACATTTCAGACTGGCTGAGCAGTTTAGCCATAAGCTTAGTTAGCCCGAAATGTGTTGGGAAGCGCGATATCAAACAAAGAATGTGAAACTGAACGCTAACTCACGAGAACACACGGATGAAATTTTTTTCTGGTTAGCACACATTCTCGGTTTATTTCATCCCGAGATTGCCAGACCATAAATTTTCGTCTAACCATATGGCCTAAGGTCTCCCTCGAAGGCTACATGATACGAGAGAATGCGAAATTGACAACATTGAGGGTGGGAGGTGGGAGGAGAATACTGGGGAGCTATGTTTCAAGAACACATGGGTGCCCAGCCCAACTTTTATTTTGTTAATGCTATTTTTAATACCATTATTGTTCTCAAGTACAATAGTTATATCTATTTCAGTGTTTGACCTGATGGTGGGTATAAGTGAGGGTAATTTACATGGGGTACGGTGGTAATGAGGGGCAAAAGTGAGAGTTTTGGAAAGTTGACAGAACACATTGTACTACTGTATTATACATGTAAACATATTATCTGAGTGACGCGGATTTCAGTACCACGGCCCTTGTCCAGTACCTATTGCCCACGGTACTCGAGGTTTGAGTGTATGTATATATATACTGTATATATATATATACATGTATATATGGACGGGGTGATGAGAGAAATAAAAGCACGATTAATGGTGAGAGGGATGGCGTTGGTAATGAATGGTGACGGGTGGAATATTTCATATTTGTTGTATGCTGATGATTCAGTGCTACTTGCAAATACCGGACAAGAGCTTGGTAGACTAGTGCAGAGTTCTGCTGATGTCTGTGAGCGTCATGCCTTGAGAGTAAATGTAGAAAAGAGTAAAGTGATGGTTTTTGAGAGAGAGGTGACTCCCAGTGTGATATTACAGTGAATGGAGAGAGACTGGAATTGGTGAGAGAGCTCAAATACCTGGTTACAGTGATAGAAAAGAGAAGAAAATGTGCAGAAGAGGTGGATAGTAGAGTAACACAATTAAGGAAAGTAGCTGGTGCAATGAAGGCCTTGATAAGAAACAGAGGCTTGAGTGTTGCAGCTGCACAAGGCATACATGAAGGAATGTTAGTGCCAACTTTAACATATGAATGTGAGACTATGGTGTGGCATGAAAATGAAAAGTCAGGAGTGAGAGCAGTGGAGATGGGACTGGTGAGGAATGTATGTGCAATAGAGTGAGTGGATAGGATACGATATAATGTCATTCATGAAAGATGCGGAGTATTCCAGGAAGTCTTTGGACACGAGAATCAAAGAGAGCATACTGAAATGGTATGTTCTTGAAAGAATAGATAACAATAGAGTTGTGAAAAAAGTATATCTGAGCAAATTTGAAGGAGGGAGGAAACAAAGTAGGCCATGGGGAATGTGGAGGGATATGGTGGATGAGTTGTGAGGAAGACAGGTATGGAAGTTGGTGAGGCTAGGGGACTGACAAGAGATCGAGGTGGCTGGATAAATGTTGTGAGAAGAAGTGCATGATCAGGGATTTGGCACCCCTTTTTAAAGTGACAGTGTCCGGATTGACTCTATTGGATACGTTTATGTGAAGCTACAGAATGTGGTGAATGTTTTTGGCGTATCCGATAGAGCCAGGATGCCGGGGGCTTGAATGATGAGTGAATGGAAGTGTTGCCCATTGTACTCCTCACCCTACTCTAGGGTGGGAAAGGAGGTCCAGATGATATTATTGTTATTATTATTATTATCCACTCACTCGACGTATTTCTGCTCTCGGGTGTCTGCCCTTTCCTCTCCTCTGTCCTTCTTTCCTTCAGTCCTCTTCTGCCTTTTTTTTCCTTCATTCTTTCCTCGTCCTTCTGCCTGTGGGTGACTCTACACTGAGTGACAAGCCAAATGGTTTCCTGTACACCAGGAATCCATTTACTACGCTGGGTGGTAACCATATAACCAAATTTTGGCGCCT